>PVJD01005513.1:0-114338 GCA_004026545.1 Mormoops blainvillei | reverse complement strand
GGCGGGCCGTGTGCTGTAGGGACAAGGCACCATGGCATTCCTGAATAGTTAAGTGCCAGATGGGGGAAGTGGGAGACGAGACCCAGGAGCAGGGACTTGAAGGCCAGGCAGGGTAGTTGGAGACACCAAAGCATGGGAGAGGATGGCCCTCATCTAGTTTCAGTCCTAGAAGGGTCAGCTTGACAGCCTTGAGGCAAGGAGACTGGAGGGAACGGGACTTGCACCCGAGAGACAGGAAAGTACAGCTGTGGTTCCAGCAAAAGGGAGTTGGAAGAAGTATTGAGAGGTGGGGAGGTGATGCAGGAGACAGTGACTGCAAGGTCAAGGGGTGACAAGATCAGCCAGCCTTGCCAGTTGTGGGAGGGAGAGAGCGAGGGCATGGCCCAACGGGCTTCTGGCTCAGCTGTCTGGTGGACAGTGGTGTCCCCACTCAGACAGGGAGCATGGGAGCAGGGCATGGATTTGGGGTGATGGCGATGACTTCAGACTTGGCCAGGCTGGGCATGAGGGGACGTGCCGTGGACATGTGTGTCTGCAGGCTCAGCAGAGAGATCTGACCAAGCATGGGCTGAGAATCACCCGCCCAGCATGCCGTTGAAACTCGCAGGCGAGAGGAAGGCGATTGTGACTGGCAGTGAGAGGGGAGTGAGGGCCACAGGACATTGCAGGTCCTGTGAGAAAAGTTCCGGAAAAGGGTCCCTGGACGTGGCCATGAGGAAAAGGGCCCTGAGTCACAGCAGATTCGTTGGTTGATGGAGTTAGTGTGTGGGAACCGGCCACAGTGGGTGAGGGGGGGTGGGAGCTGAGGAGGTGGGGGTGTCTCAGAGAAGGGGGGTTCCTGGGTGGGACCTGGCTTTCCCAGGCCTGCCTGGGACCGGGGTCACTCACCCCGTCTGCTGTCTCCCCAGGTTTGGCAGCAAAGAGGAGTACATGTCTTTCATGAACCAGTTCCTCGAGCATGAGTGGACCAACATGCAGCGCTTCCTGCTGGAGATCTCCAACCCCGAGACCATCTCCAACACGGCCGGCTTCGAGGGCTACATCGACCTGGGTCGCGAGCTCTCCAGCCTGCACTCACTGCTCTGGGAGGCCGTCAGCCAGCTGGAGCAGGTGCTTGTCCCCAGGGGGCAAGGGGCAGGCATAGGGTCCACCCGTGGGGTGCATATCAGCAGCCCTACCTGCACCGGGGTCTCTGAGCCGCATTCACTTGCAGCACCGACCAGCCCGGAGACGACACGGGGTACCAGGGCTTTGGTTGTGTCTCTGCGCGCTCAGCATTGAGAGGGTGGATTGTACGTAGGAAGGCGTGTTCCCTACCTGTGAGAAATATGATCAGATTTAGCTCTTTCTGTGAAAATGTCCTCGTTCTGGGTTTTAAGGCTACTGACGAGAAAAAGAGACAAACCTTTCCACAATTGCCCTGGCCATCTGTTGAAACGGTTGTTCCCGGGATCCCTCTGACAAGGCCGCAACCACCTGGAGTGTGCCCTGTGGGGCCTGGGGTTCCACTGCCCCTGGCCCGCAGCCCCAGACCACACAGTGAACAGGTTCTTGGCAGCAAGAGCTGGGCCTGCTAGCCCACTTCCAGGATATTCGTTGCTTTTTGTAAGAGACCACCCTACAGAAGTCGTTACTGCTGAAACAGGGCTGGAAGGACTCCTGCCCCTGTCCTGTTTCCTGGTGGTGACTGCACGGGGTGCTCGGGTGAGCAGCCTTCTAGACGCATCTGTTTATGTGTGTTAAGGATACACACAAGCACTTTCCTGTCTCACTGCGTGAGGTGAGAATTTATGTGCACACCGTGGAGTGCGTGAACATCTTCCCATGACGGCACATGCTGCACGACCACTGTGACCTTTCTCGTGGCCGCAGACAGTCCCGTCATATGGCTGCAGTTTATTTCGCCGGCCCCCTGTTGCCAGACACGTGGGTTAGTCCAGCTTTTCACCACAAACAGATGCTGTTGCAGTCATTTCTGCTCCTTTATGTGCACTGCCCTTGGCTGCAACAGACACAGGAGGGGAAATGGGGACCCAGGCCACGGCTCACTCTCCCTCCTCTGCTGCCAGTACCAGTCACTCCAGCTGCCACTCATTGAGTCCCTGTGCTGGCCACCATCCTCTGTGTCTGCACAGCGGTGGGCAGCCATCACCACTGACGGAGTTGCAGCAAGGATTGGTAGTTGAGCTCTTTATCTCTCAAGTCCCTGCTCTGTTGACAACAACATGAGTTTTTTCACGTTTTCTTTTTGCACAAAGCCCTACCTAACAGCCAGTGCCTAGGCAGGTGGCGCCAAAGTCCCCTTCCCTCAACTTGGCCCTGCAGCTTAGAGCCCTTACTTATCACTGTCAGTCTTAACCACAACAGTGAGGTTGACATGGCCCAGGTGTCACCCTCAGCCTGGCTGCCTGTTTGCTAACCATCTGACAGGCACGAGGTAGTGCCCACTCTGTGCCTGGGCCATCTCCAGCGGGGCTCAGGTGCTGAAGGGTCAGGCATGGCCCGCCCTATAGAGTAGATGGTGTGGGGGGGGGGGGGGGAAATTCTGGATTCCATGTGTACTTTCCTCTCTGGGGAGGCACCAAGATAGGGTGAACTGGGGTCAAAGTCTTGGACTAGGTCAGTTTCTCCCTGTGGGCCTTGCACCTCATCCCTCCATCCCAGAAGTATCTAGGGAGCTGATAAATATGTAATTTGCACATTCCTGGCCCCCCAGCCCCCACTGCAGACCTGCTGGATCGGACGGGTAGGGGAGGGCGGGTCTACACATCTGCCTGGTTCCTCAGGGCATTTTGAACCACAGTGGCTGCTGCTCAGTTGGCCTCCCCAGGTGGCCCCAGCAGGTCACACCTGCCTCTTCCTGTGTCTTTACAGAGCATCGTATCCAAACTGGGGCCCCTGCCTCGAATCCTGAGGGATGTCCACACAGCGCTGAGCACCCCAGGCAGCGGGCAGCTCCCAGGGACCAATGACCTGGCCTCCACGCCTGGCTCTGGGAGCAGCAGCATCTCGGCTGGGCTGCAGAAGATGGTGATCGAGAACGATCTCTCTGGGTAAGAGCCACCAGGGTGGGCCAGGCATTGTGGGGTGCACATGCAGACAAAGCACAGCCCACCTGCGGGCTCCACGGGGCAGGTGGGTGCCGGCACAAGTGTTTATAAAAGAAGCTGGGTGAGACGCGAAATGTGTCGCGCAGTCCCGCAGTGGTGAGCCTCCATTTGGGAACAACCAGGGAAGGCTGCCTGCATGAGGCGGTGCTGTAGTTTTGAGATTTCTAGGAAACATTTCCACTGGTGGAAAATGAATTCTGGGTAGAAGGCCTGAAAGAAGGCAACATGTTCTGTTGGAGAACAGTTACTGGTCCCAAATAACCTCTGGATCATCCAAGTGTGTTAAAAATACCTGTTCTCCTGGTATGTCCCGGGCCCCGTCAGCAGTGGTTTGCAGGGGTACGTGTTTTCAGCACATAAGGCTTTGAGGCTGGAAGCTCCAAAAAACTAGAGCATTGAGGCCTGACTCTCAGCCCCAGGCCAGGGCAAATGCCTTGTAAATAAAATGCATGCTCAGTGGAGGGGGAGGCAAATGTTCTCTAAGGTTCATCTCAAAATGAGGGTATTCCTTTGAAAAAGTAGGCATTTGTATTGACCCATTCATGCCTCACTTGTACACTCTCCTCCCCACCTGGGGCCACCTCGGACCAGCTAGTGAGGATGAGGCTGGGCTGGCAGAGTTGGGAGTCAGGACGAAGGTCTCCTCCGGCAGCAGCAGGCTTTTAAGTGTCCGGAGATGTGGAGATCGAGGACCTAGGGGGTGTGGTGTGCAGGACTGGAGGCTCAGGAGGAAGCCAGATGCCACTCCCCAGGTCCCTCTGAGTCTTGGGTTCATTCAGTACCTGCCCAGTGGGGCAAATCTGGGTTATGATGGGGACACTCCTTGGCTGGGAGACGGCCAGGCATGTGGGTTTTGAGGAGACCCGACTAGGTGTGTGCTGGCCTGGGTTTCTCCTGGCTCCACTTGCTGCCTTTGTCCAGCTCTTCTCGGCCCACAAGTGCTGCGGGCCCCAGTGGCCACAGCCTGTCCCCACTAAGCCCCTCAGTGGGGGCTTGGCGCTTCCCCTCTCCGTCCCAGGCTAAGCCAACTCCGACTCCATTCCCAGCCCGTGTCGCACCCCAGGTCCTTGCTGCTCCAACCTACACAGAGCCCTTTGCATTCCCACACCCTTTCCTCCCGAGCCCGGCCAGCCCCACCATGTCGTGCCTTCTTCCAAGGAGCCAACTCCCAGGGAGGGGCCCCGGAGAGGCTGGAAGACCCGGGGAGGGCACCGCCTGCCAGTGCAGGCGCAGAACCTCCCTACCTGTGTCGTGCCTTGAGAATCCTCCTCTGATCCCTTGTTTTTGGCAGGAACACCAACCCCCGCCTGCCAGTCAGTCAAGGGGCATGACAGCAGGAGGCTGGGCAAGGGAGGCTTCGCCAGGCCCCCACTCTAGTTATCAGCCTGATTAGGAGCGAGAGGGAAGAGGCAGAGGGAACCCTTGTGGCTCTGAGGCTGGGTTTCTCTGTGCAGGACCTTTGGATAGCAGGGAGCCACTGCATTGTGGGTTGGGGATTAGCTAAGGGGAATTTTCCAGAACATTCAGGCCTCGGCACCCATCATCCCAATCTGCAGCTGAGCAGGGAAAGGGCCTGCCAGGCAGCCTGGCCTGGCACTAGCAGTGCTGGCCCCTAGCGTGAGGTTCTGTGCCGGCACAGCCACCTCAGCCACCCAGTCCCCGTGGGGGCTTCTGCCAGGGCCAGGGACCCAGGCTGTGGGATTTGCAGCGGGGTCCCCAGTCCCTAGGGACCGCTCTTGCTGCCCCGGCCCCTCCCCTCCCTGCCCCACCTTCCCTCTCCTCCCCGAGCCCCAGCTCAGGCCACCAGGCCCGGCAGATTGGCGGGGGCTCTCGGTTTGGACCCGCCTTGGCCGCATTCACAGTTCTTCTCTTCCCCCTTCTTTCCCTGTGTGTGCTTGTCTCCCTGCAGTCTGATAGATTTCACCCGGTTACCGTCTCCAACCCCCGAAAACAAGGACTTGTTTTTTGTCACAAGGTCCTCCGGGGTCCAGCCCTCACCTGCCCGCAGCTCGAGCTACTCGGAAGCCAACGAGCCTGATCTTCAGATGGCCAACGGTGGCAAGAGCCTGTCCATGGTGGACCTCCAAGACACCCGCACGCTGGACGGGGAAGCAGGCTCCCCAGCGGGCCCCGACGCCCTCACCACCGACGGGCAGGCACCTGCAGCTCAGCTGGTGGCCGGGTGGCCGGCTCGGGCAGCCCCCGTGAGCCTGGCAGGGCTGGCCACAGTGCGGCGGGCAGGCCAGACGCCGACCACGCCAGGCACCTCCGAGGGCGCACCAGGCCGGCCCCAGCTGCTGGCACCGCTCTCTTTCCAGAACCCTGTGTACCAGATGGCGGCTGGCCTGCCGCTGTCACCCCGCGGCCTAGGCGACTCAGGCTCTGAGGGTCACAGCTCTCTGAGCTCCCACAGCAACAGTGAGGAGCTGGCGGCAGCTGCCAAGCTGGGAAGTTTCAGCAGCGCCGCTGAGGAGCTCGGGCGACGGCCGGGGGAGCTGGCGCGGAGGCAGATGTCTCTGACTGAAAAGGGCGGGCAGCCCACGGTGCCGCGGCAGAACAGTTCCGGCCCCCAGCGTCGGATCGACCAGCCGCCACCCCCACCCCCACCGCCACCTCCTGCCCCCCGTGGCCGGACACCGCCCACCCTGCTGAGCACCCTGCAATACCCACGACCCTCTAGCGGCACCCTGGCATCGGCCTCACCTGACTGGGCTGGCCCTGGAGCCCGGCTGCGGCAGCAGTCCTCCTCCTCCAAGGGCGACAGCCCCGAGCTGAAGCCTCGTGCAGTGCACAAGCAGGTCAGTGTGCTGGTGGAGGGCGGGTCATGTTGGGGGCGGGGGCAGTCAGACCCATGTTACGCTGCTCCTCCCGGTCATTTCATCTCCACCTGCACCCAGCTGCCATCCCATGCTGAATGATGCCACGTTTGGCCTCACTGGCCCCTGCCTCGGTCCTGTGAACCAGGGACACTGCAGCTTTAGGGTCCTTCTACCAGTGTCCCCCAGGATAGCTGGGGTTAGGGAGAAAGGGGGTGGTCAGTCCATCTCCAGCTCTAAGCCTACAAAAGCCCTACCCAGGGTAGGAGTGGACCTACCCCCCGCAGGCCCTGTCCCTGCTCTGAGCAGGCCTCCAGAGCTCTGCTACCAGGGTACATGGGTGTTTCCTGTCACCCAGGGTGCACACGGTATGTGGAACTGATGTGCTTTGGGTGGAGCGCCTGGTCTCACCTGGGCAGCAGAGAACAGCCCAGGAGGCCACCGGGGTGCTTGGCTCTGCCTCAGGCTGTCGTCTGGGGGTTGGTGTTTCCTTGATTAGGGGCTGCCACATCAGTAGGTGCCTGGTCAGCTGAAGGTCCCCACCCTTGGCCCCGTGGCTCACCGGGTACAGCTCCCATCCCCGCCCTTCCCCTCTGCCACCCTCCAGACCTCACAGCTGTGTTTCATTGTAGGGCCCTTCACCTGTGAGCCCCAATGCCCTGGACCGCACGGCCGCTTGGCTCTTGACCATGAACGCGCAGTTGTTAGAAGACGAGGGCCTGGGCCCAGATGCCCCCCACAGGGATAGGCTAAGGAGTAAGGAGGAGCTCAGCCAAGCAGAGAAGGTAAAGCTGGACCCCGGCAGTTTGGGACAGGGCGGGGCTGCATCCCATGGAGCTGGCAGGACCCTTTCCCCTCAAGTCCTGAATGAGGGGGCGCTGCCCAGTCCTGCGAATGGCCAGTCCACTCTCAACCCCTGGTTTCATGTGAGGACGGCAGTCAGTGGAATCTGGAAGAGCAGCAAGAAGGATTTAGCTTAGACCTGAGGCTTCCCACACGGGCTGTACAGGAGACTCAGCTGGGACTTGTACTGAACCCAGGCTTTTGGGACCTGGTCATCGGACCTCTAGGAGGCCCTGTCCCCAAGTGACTGGGCAGTGAGCTTTGGAGAATCTGTGACTTGAGGGTCAAGGGTGCCAAAGAGTTGCATGGAGAGCCTGGAGGGGGCCTCACGCATGAGGAAGTGGAGGCATGGGTCCCCGGGACAGCTGGGAGAGTGCCCACAGCCGGACCCTCCATTCTGGGCTTGTGCCTGCCCGAGGCCTGGCTCTGTCCCAGTCCCCATCTCCACCGGGGCCTGAGTGGGAGAGAACCGGGGTGAGGGTTAGGGTCAGATGGCTACTGAGATGTTTCTCCCCCTCCCCTGCCCCGTGGAGAAATCGGTTCATTCTGAAATACCCACACCTACCCTGCCAAAGCCACACACACTAGCATTTTGAGGGCAGCGGGGTGCCTCTGCCCCCCCTTCTCCCAGGGGTTATGGCAGCTGCCCTGGACCCATGGCTGGTTCTCCTCTCCTTCTGGAGGCCAAAGCCCAGGGCTGCCCCTGCAGGCCCAGGACAAGGCCCCAGCCAGCAGTCACCCCCTCACTTGCCTCTGGTGCCCTCGTCCCTCTCGGCCCCAGGAAGGCCTGTGGCAGCCTCTCAGGCAGGGCACAGCGATCAGGTGGCAGCTCTCCCTCTCCCTGGCCTGGGGCACGGTCCACGTCCATGCTGCATTCCGCCACCCTCCACCACCCCCTTGGTCCACTGCATCCACCTGCTTTCACCATAATTATGTGGAGGGGACCAGGGGACATGGGGCACAGTGCTCCAAGAGCCAGAGTTTGGCTGGGGAGCAAGGAGGACCAGCTTCACCCCAGGCGCCCTGCGCGAACCTGGGGCCAGGCTCGGTGCCCTTCTGGGGTCAGCCGCAGCCGGAGTGCCCTCTTTCCTCATTGTCCCTTGGCTGAACGAGCTGCTGCTTTTCTCACCCTCTCTACTGCTAACCCTCACAGGCAAATCCAGGAGGCCTTTGTTCCCTGAGCTCCCTGGAGACCTGGTCCTGTCTCTGTCAGGCCCTTCCCACACCCCTCTGGCCAGCTGAGCAGAAGACCTGGGAAGGGGCCAGGGCCATTTCCCCTGGAGCCAGGCTCCCCTGTGGGTCCGGCTTTGCTTCAGGGATGACATTGGAGGTGGGGTTGGATCTCTCCAGTTTTTCTGTCTCCTGACTTTGGGACAGTCTTTTAGCGTTGACTGAGTTGGGCTTCTGTTGCCTGGGACTCCAGGAGAGGCTCTTCCTGCCTCCCCGAGTCATGTGTTCTCATGGCACCCTGGCCCCGAGCCCCCGATTCCAGTGTCCTCCCTGCCCCACCCTCTGCCCAGCCTGCACAGCCTCCCAGCTCGCTGCTTCTCTTGCTGCTTACGTGTCCATGCCTTCCCCAGAGGCTGAGCATGCTGGACCGAGTCAGACCCAGGGCACCGGGGCTGCCTTGCCCTTAACCCCTCGCTCCCCAACTTCCCTGGCCGCCACCTGGCTCTAGGGTGAGATAGAGGCTGAGAGGGTAGGGTCTTACCCCCCACCAGGCAGTCACTACTCTCTGTGTGACTGGGTCACTTTGCCTTCGCGAACTCAGTGTCCACTGCCGTAGAGTCCCCATCTCACAGGGCATCGTCAGATCTCCTTGACGTATTCAAAGTGCTTTAACCGTTGTTTGTTGCAAAGCTAAAAGCCCTAGTTAAACCCTTACTTCTGAGCCTTCATCCCCGCGTAGCCATGAGGTCAGGCAGGGGGCAGAGCTCGGCGTGGAGAGAGCCCCAGAGGGGGCAGACTCGGCTTCTCACTGTGGGAAGCGAGCTGGGATGGCGATGGTCCGGGGGGCACGCCGACCTGGGCTGCCTCCCACCCTGCGCTGCTGCTCGGGCCCACAACGCTGTGCTCTCTGTCCTGGGTGCTGTGCCCGTGGCACGCTGCCCTCCTGGCAGGACCTGGCAGTGCTGCAGGACAAGTTACGGATCTCCACCAAAAAGCTGGAGGAGTATGAGACCCTGTTCAAGTGCCAGGAGGAGACGACGCAGAAGCTGGTGCTGGAGTACCAGGCGCGGCTGGAGGAGGGTGAGGAGCGGCTGCGGCGGCAGCAGGAGGACAAGGACATCCAGATGAAGGGCATCATCAGCAGGTGAGGGTGTCCTGGTCCTGCTCTGCTTCCAGTCCCCGTCCCACACTGCCCTTCAGGGGTCCTGGCCGTGGCAGGGGCAGATCAACCGCAGGATGAGTGACCAGGAAGGAGGGGAGTGGTGTAGGCAGTGGGGACAGCGTGGCATGGGCCTGGAGGTAGGAGGCAGCCTGGAGAGGGTGCCGGTGATAGAATGCAAAGCGGGGCCTAGTGGAGGTGAGGTCAGCCGAGGCCAGCTCGTAGGGGGTCACATTTTCTTGGTAAACACTCTCAGGGGAGTTCAGAAGCCGGATTGGGGATACCAAGAGGGACAATGAGGACCCAGCTCAGGGCAGGAAAAGCAGGAATGAATGTCAGTTCCTTTCAGTGATGGGTGGGAGGTGAGAGGGAGGAAGGAGACGGAATAATCCTGACTTCTGCCAAGAGCACCTGGGTGTGTCATGGAGCCGTTTCTGAAATGGGCGCTTTGGAAGAGAAGCAGTGTGGGCGGGGAGGGGGCGGGGCGATGACGCCTGTTTTGGATGTGTTGTTTCAAGGTGTCAATAGGTTGGTTACACAGGAAGATTTCGGTGGGGGTGGGGCTTGGTTTTAATGCTGACTCATCTTTATGGATAGTTTGTATCAGATGCTGTGTTGACCCCCCCTTCTCTGTCTCCCTGCTGGTGTTTAGGGTGGGCACCCCACCCCCCACCCCGTGTCTATAGGCAAGGGGTGCAGTCAAGGTGTAGCATCCAGGCCAACCCAGAGCCCCAGTCCTGGAGTTTACTTTCTTATGGCAGTAATACCAGGTACAGGAGGGTCAGTGTTGTTTGTTTATGCCGTACAAGAGCCTGTCACCTGGACAGACTTCACAGGTGTGTAGTGGCCAGGATGTCCCCCCGCCTGGCCTCATGCTTTGCTCATTGCAAAAACCCTCCCCAGATTTCTCCTACTTGGACTACCTGTTTTTCTGCTGCTAATTATTGTTTGCTTCATTTACATGTAGTTTTTTTCCATGGAAAGTGGTTAGCCTGAGGTGAGGGCCTACAACCCTGGCAGCTAGAAACCACGGTGCACTTGACCGCCAGCTTTGCCCTTAGCTCTTCATGTGCGTGGTCACAAAAATGGAAACACTTTCATCTGAAACACCTCCCCCTTGTTGTCTGTTCTCTGAGAGATGCATGCTCACCTGAGTTCAGTGGCTTATTGAACACATTTATTTCTACCTACCAACCCCGGTATATTTCCTCCCTACTGTAAATGTCAATTAGGTCAATGTGGCTGATAGTGTTGCTCAGGTCTTTATACCCTTAACTAGGTTTTCTACTTGTTGTTCTATCAATTATTGAGAAAAGGATATTGAAGTTTTTAATCATGATTACGGATTTGTCTACCTATCCTTTTATTTCTGCTGGTTTTCGCGTTATGTACACTGAGACACCCTTCTTAGATGTGTACACATTTAGGGTTGGTGCATTACCGTCGATGAGCTGACCTCTGTACCATTGGAAAGTCATCTTCCGTGGTTCTTATGTTAGTCCTTGCTCTGAAATCTTCGTTTGATGTTAATCCAGCTTCCCGAACTTTCTTTTAATTAGTATTAGCCTGGTATATTCTTTTCCATCCTTATACTTTTAACCGATCTATGTGTCTCTGTATAAAGTGAGTTTCTTTTACAGACACCTTACTGTTGGTTCTTGCTTTCTATCTGATAGTTTCTGCCTTTTAATTGAAGGGTTTAGACCACTTACATTTAACATAATTGTCAATGTAATTATGTTTAAACCTATTATCTTGCTACTTGTTTTCTATTTGTACTGTTTTAGTCCCTTTTTTCCTGCCCTCTTTTATATTGAGTATTTTTTATGATTCTGTTTCATCTTCGCTGTTGGTTTATTAGTTAATCTCTTTGTTGTTGCTTAAGGGCAGTGGTTAGAAACTTTCTCTGAAGGGGCAGATAATAACTATTTCCCGCGTTGCAGGCCGTAGGGCATCTCTTGCAGCTACTCAGCCCTGCCGTTGTTGCAGAACGCTGTGTGGCGCGGCTGTTCATTTACAAAACCGGTCAGCGGGCCTGATTTGGCCCTCGCCCTGGCGGTCATAGCAGGTGCTCTGTCATTATCTCTCCCTTCCTCTGTACTTAGTGTGCCTTTTTCCTCCGGCTGTTTTTAAGATTTTTTTATTTATCACTGACTGCCAACGATCTGATTTTGATGTGTCTTGGCGTGGTTTGTTCACGTCTCTCGGGCTTGTTGAGCGCCTGGGCCCGGGGGTGTACGGTCACGCCTCCCGAGTCTGTTTCCTGGGACTCACCACACGTATGTCAGGCTGGTTAGTTTTGCCCCACATCCCACTGACGCTCTCTTGTTTTCTTTTTTCTTTATTTTAGTTTAGATAATTTCTATTACTGTGCCTTCAAGTTCCCTAATTTCTTCTTCAGTGTCTAATCTGTTGTGAATTCTATTCAGTATCTTTATTTTCATTTCAGATATTGTATATTACCTCTAGATGTTGGGTTAAATCCCAAACTCCTCGTTACTCTCATGCTTTCCTCTGTTTTCTTGAACATGTGGAATGTGTTTATAATAGTTGTTTTAATGTCCTTGCCTACTATTTCTATCATCTGTGACATTTCTGAGACAGTATTGATTAATTTTCTTTCTGGGTGTGGGTTATATTTTTTCTGCTTCTCTGCATTCTTCGTTGGATGCCAAACATTGTGAATTTTATGTAAGTGCCAGATGTTTTGTGTTCCTTTAAATATTTTGGGCTTTGTTCTGGGAATCCCTTTTCATTCTCCTGAGGCCTTTGTTTAAACTCGCGCTGGGCAGGTCCTGGCCAGCCTTTAATCCAGGGCTGATCTGGCCCCACTGTTGAGGCGGCTTCCTTCCGGGGACTCAACCTGAGGCCCCTCTGTTGGTGCCCCTTCCCGCTCTGCTTGGAAGGAGCATGAACCGTCCCTGGGGTGTTTTGTGACTCCTTCCCAGAGGTTCTCGCCCCGGCCTGGCCATTTTCTCACGGGCTTGCAGACCAGTCCTCAGCCACAGACCCAAGGAGACCCCTCAAAGAGATGGGTGGGGTCCTCGCTGCATTGTCCTCCTCCCTGCGCTGTCCTGAGAATCCGAGCTGCCTCACCTCCCTGCCTTTCCGGGGCCTCCTCGACTCTGAAATCAAGCCCTTGACATTCACCTTGTATGGTCCCTTCTTGGAGTCACTGTGCTATGCCACCTGTTTAGTGGCCGGAACCTTTGTTTCTTATGCTGGGATGGGCAAAAGTAGGTTTACAGTTGTGAGTACACGAAACAGTTTATTCTTTTGAGTTAATGAAAGCCGTTATAGTCATAATCTGCGCATCTTTTTCTATGTGAGCAACTGTAAACCTGCTTTTGCTCACCCCTGCATTGTGTCTGGCTTTATAGGTTTCGTTTTGTTTTGTTTCCTTCCTTTTATGATGCAGGAGGGTAAATCCAGCCCCTGTTATTCCACCGTAGCTGGAAACTGAAGTCTCTCCCCCAGCACCATCTCCCTTCTGATGGTACCACCTACTGTTCCCCCTCCCCCCTTCTCGCAGGCTCTGCCTCATGACCACCTTCCTGTGGCATGAAGCCCGCCCTTGGCGGGGTGCCACGCCCCTTCCTCCTGATTATTGCTCCCCATCCGGTCCTGGGTCCCACTGACCTCTCAGGACAGCCCTGCATGGTGCCCACCCCAGCACTGTTGGCCTCCCTGTGCGTCTGCTGGGCTGTGGGACCAAGTGCTCGCCCAGGCAAGGGTGCTGCTCTGCTGGACTCGAAAGCTGTGTGGGTAGAGATGGAAATGAGCCTGTGGGAGTAGATGGGCTCATCTGAGAAGTGTTTGTAGAGCGAGAAGAGCAGAGGGCGAAACAGAGCCCTGTGGAGCCCTGGCATCCTAGGGGCAGGCAGGGCATGGCACCTGCAAACGGTGGCCTGGGAGCTAGTGGGCAGACCCAGCGATTGCAGGCTCCAGATGCTAAAGGAAGGGCGTTGGAAGGTAGGCCTGATGGAGAGTGATTGACAGGTGCTGGAGAGACCAGCAGGATGAGAGGCCAGCCAGGAAGGGTCTCGAGAAGGAGCAGCCGGCGGCACACCCACCCCTGCCTTAGCTCTGCGCTTCTGCAGGCGGCATTCCTCCCGTCCTCTGTGCTCATTTTCTGCCTGCAGACCTTGCTTGTCCTTCAGACGTACAACTCAGTGCGTGCGCCGCCACCCCTCCTCCAGGATGTTAGCTCCTTCCTACCCTCGGTCCCCGTGGCTCCCGAGCTTCCCGTGCAGGGCGTGGCCACTGTCCGTCCACCTGCGTCCCTGCTGCCTCGTGAGCTCCTTGAGGGGCAGGGCTACACTTCCTTTATCTTGCTATCTCGAGTGCCCAGCGCAGCCTCAGTGAGTGCCGAGCTGGGGAGAAAGCTTCAGAGCCTCCAGGGTCTTTGTCTTCCCACCCAAACCACGGTTCCCACAGCCGTATCCCACCTGCCGGGCTCTGGGAGATGGGGGGTGTCTAACACCCATTCCCACCCCCCTCAAAGGACATCAGGAATGGGGCAGCCCCAGGGACTTCTGGGGGTTTGGGAATAGAATCAGGTGGGCAAAGTATAAGGCAGGAGTAGGTTGAGCCCATGTCATGGCTTGGGGCCAGCTGGAGAGCCTCTGTCCCAGGCACGTGGGGAGGCCTGTGGCCCGAGGATGGGCTCTCTGTGTGTCTGCTCTGTGCAGGCGTGACAGCCTGTGCCCGCAAGGCCGCACACCCACCTTCTCTGCTCCCTCAGGGACCAGTCTCATCGTCCTTATCTCTGGTCACAGGTTGATGTCAGTGGAGGAGGAGCTGAAGAAGGACCACGCAGAGATGCAAGCAGCTGTGGATTCCAAACAGAAGATCATCGATGCCCAGGTGGGGGGCTCGCCCTTTGGTCAGCCAGAGGCAGTAAAGGACCTGGGATAGGGGAGGTGACTTTGGCTTCTTCATGTCTTAGTCATACTGCACTGCAAGAGGCATGGAGGGCTGGGGAGACCAGGATCTCTGTCCCAAGAAGCCAGACCTGAGGGGCTCACTGGGGCAGTTGCGGGGGTGTTGCCTTTCTCCAAAGGTGCTGACCAAGGAGTGGATCTCTTGGGAGGGGAAGGGGAGGGCTGGGGCTGACACAGGCACCCAGAGAGGGTGGGGGGGGTGTGCACGGGGGGCTCTTGTTGACAGCTGAGGCTTCCCAGTGCATCGCGAGGGCAGACATGTTCAAGGCTCTGGCCTCCAGTCTCCCCCGCCCAGTCCTGTTTCCTTGTCCTCTCAGTCACCTAGGAAGAGGGCCAGGCCTTGCTCAGACCGTAGACTGCACACACTGACCAGGAGCTGTGACGCAGTGTGTCACAGGCACTCGCAGAGGGCACCTGCCTCAGGGCTCGGGTGGCTAACGGGTGACACCACTGGAGCTGCTCTGTTCAGGACGAGAAACAGACGAGGTGGTAGAGGCGTAGGAAGGCGGACTCCACGGAGCCGCGGCCCATGGGGGCAAGGCCACCCCTGCCCACTCGCCCACTGCTCCATAGCTCTTGCACGTGGGCACTGGCCACCCCCGCCTCTCCAGGCTCCCTTCTTCCCGTCCCAGCACCAATAGGCGCGCAGAGCCCCAAGGAGACCCTTTCCCCTCCCGTGACCCATGGCACACCCTCTCTGTCCACAGGAGAAGCGCATCGCCTCCCTGGACGCCGCCAACGCCCGCCTCATGAGCGCCCTGACGCAGCTGAAAGAGAGGTACAGCATGCAGGCCCGTAACGGCATCTCCCCCACCAACCCCACCAAATTGCAGATTACCGAGAACGGCGAGTTCAGAAACAGCAGCAATTGTTAACCTGCCCGAGGAGAGGGAGGACTGTGGTGGCCCAGGGCCGGGCCTCGGCCTGGGGAGCAGCACCCCACAGTTGCAGCCCCAGCGCGGGGGGCAAGAGGCCGAGGCTCGTCTCCCCGTGCCCTCCGCCCGCGGTCCAGGAGGCGGCCACAGAGGGAGCCAAGAGACCGACGCTGCGGGAGCCCCCCGCTCTTCCGCCCGAGAAGCCAGTTGGGTGCAGGCCGAAGAGACTGCATGTGGGCAGCAGGACAGCCCAGTGGGAGCAGGGGGCTGGCCCAAATGCATCTCTGTTGGTTATTGAATTTGGTGTGTCACCTCTCCTCCTTGACCTGGCCGAGTGCATGTACCCCCACCCCCATGCTCCCCAAGGAGGGAGCTGCCCGCAGAGGTGGGGGTGAAAGAGCTGGAGCCCAGGCTCCTCCCTGGGGGACCCGCCCCTGAGTTTCAGGAGCTGACAGGTCACTTGGCAGGCAGGGAGAGGGTGGGGAGGATGGAGCTGCCGGAGTTCCATGTCCCCTGTTCGGCTCTGAGCACCTGCCACTGCATGCAGCCTGTCGGGGACCCTTTCTGCTGTGAGGAACCGAGGAGTCACCCATACCTGTCCCCAGACTGCCCACCTTCCCCTCCCCGTCTTGTTCTGCCAAAAAGACCCAGCGAGGCTCATGTCTCTGTCCTCTGGGCCCTCGCACCTGTGGGGAGGACCCGGAGCCTCCCTCACTTGCCACCCGGGCCCAGGCTGACGCCCTGGGGCTCCCGAAGCCAAAGATTCGGGCAGAGTTGGCCCAGACGCCACTGTGTGTGCTGCTTGCCCTCCTGTGGCCCTCCAGGGAGTGGCCGCTGGTGCTCACCCTGAGAGAAAGGCTGATCTTTCCCGACTGGTGGTTAAAAAAATTCTAATGCCCGCAGGCCCTGAGAATGTGGATAACTGTGATTTCTTTTCCTTTCACAGTATGCATTAGAAACAAAAGCCCGCTTGCTCGCTTGCTGGAACACAGGGGCCTTTTAAATTGAGCGTGCGCACTGCATGGGAAATAGCGGCCCTGGAGGATGTTAGACTTGCTCCCTCTCCAAGACAGCAGCGGCCTGCACCAGGCCCCGTGTGTGCGGCCGGCCTCCTCCTCACCCTTCCCGGGCCCCCAGCCAAGGACCCAGGTGCTGCAGACAGGCGAGGGGCACACCCCACAGCTGGGGCCGGTTTTCCTCAGCTCTAGGCTGTTCTGTAGCTTTTCAGCCCTCCCCACCCCTGCTTGCGGGACGTAGGTGGGCAGGAGCTTGGGTCCCTCCGGGTTCCTCCCTGTTCCCAGCCCTGCCCCAGTCCTAGCCCTGGGAACAAGAGCTGGGGTGTTTGCCTCGCAGCAGAGCTGGACCAGGCCGGAGCCACCCCTCCGCCTCAGCCTCCGGCTGCTGAGGAGACCCTGGGGAAGAGTGCTGAGCCTGTCCTGCCCCAGGGGCTGGAGACATGCCACCGGAGCTGGGGTTGCCACAGGGCCCACCAGCAGGGGGAGTGCGGGGTGGTCCAGACCACACTGAACCCCTGTCCTGGGCCCACACTCAGGGACTGGGCTCTGAGATGAAACCCACAGTACAGTTAGGCCAGAGACATGCTGGCAGGGTGAGGGCCGCCCCCAAGGGTCTCAGGCCTCAGGAAGGACGGGCCGTGGGGACTGAGGCTCTGTTTTCACTGCTGGTCTCATGGGCAGGGCCTGACCGCAGTGATGTGGTCGGGTTCAGATTCGTCCCTGCACTGCCCCATGCGCCCTCCCCTCCTCTCCCCTCCCCTCCCCTCCCCCACTGATGCCTCCTAGAGTGACCTCGGACCGATCACCTCTTAGCAATACAGGGGGAGGTTCCCAGGGCCCGACCGCAGGCGCAGGAGGCCAATGCAGTGGCCGGTGCTGGCGGCCCTTGGCTGGGCCGTGAGCTCTCAGGCCGAGAACCTTATTTACCTAGTGCAAAAACTGTAAAAGTGTACAGACTCCTCACAGATTTTTATCTGAATTGCAAGTCTGACCATTTTTGTAAATGTTCTTGGTGTTTGACTGTAATGTAACTATTTCACCTAATGGTTGTACATAGTCCTCTAGTCCTGGTGCTGCCGAGGGCTGCCCGGGACCGCTGCTCTCCGATGGTTTGTATTTTATTTTTTAACCTAGAGAACAGTATTGGGCAGGAAGAAGAGGTTTGGGATTTGGGTGTTGGGGTTTATTCCCTGCCCCTGGCATTTATTTGTTTGCTTTGCAGTGTGCTGTCTGGGTGAGGTTGATGGGGACACGCACCCTGGCTGGGCCACCAAAGGGGCTCCTGCCTGGGCCACACACACACTGTCTTGGTGTCGGACGCTGCCTGCAGACAGGGCCAGGCTGCCGGAGGGCCCGCAGGGAGGGGAGCGAGGGGAGGCAGAGCCTGCTCAGGGAGGACCACGGTCCCAGGCCCAGACCCAGCTGCGGCGGCTTTCCCTCCTTTGCCAACACAGAGAGGCCTGACTTGTTGCTTAACTTTCATGTTTAGGGTGATGGAAACTGCCAAACTTCCTATAAGTGAAGACTTTTTCCGACTGCCCAGTAAGGGGGGTGGGGAACCGAGGCCAGAGCTCCACGCCCCCCTACTCTGCAGAGCATCCGCCCGGATGCACCTCTCCCCCTCCCGCCCGTCCGTCTGCAGAAGGCGGGCAGTCCAGGGAAATAGCCCCTCTCTTTTCTACATACTCAGCCCCCAGAGCCACTCCAGTCTCCAACCTCCCTCCCCCTCTTTTGTAAGTATGTGAAAAGGACAAAACTGCAAACGTGGAGTCTTGGCCGGAGCCCCCTCCAGCCGTGACTTTTAACTATGTAATAATGTACAGAGAAAGTTGTTGGTGTTCTAAGACTGTGTGGCTGTGCAATTTCTGTACATTTGCAATTAGAAATATTAAAGATTTATTTAGCTATTTTAAGCCTGACTCGCCTCTCCATTCAGCTGGATCTCAGGAGATTTCCCAGGGGTGACTCTTGAGTCATGGGCTGATACTGTTCTTGACTAAGGGACCCAGCCCTTGCTTTACCCCTGGGGCAGATGTAGACAGGGAAGACCCCTAAAGCCAGGGGCAGTGGTAGTCTCCATGCACTGAGTGATCCCAGGTTGTCCCCTCCTCCTCCAGGCGGGGGCCTGTCTGCTTCAGGCTGTGGAGCAGATGGGCTCCAAGGCCAGCCCCCTGGCTCAACCAGCCCGGAAGTGAGGGCCTCACCGGTCCCACAGCCGCCTGGGAGAATGGCCCGCAGTTCCCCTGCAGCAATACCACCTCCGCCAGGCTCTGCTCCGGGTGCTGTCTCATCTGCTGAAGTCTGCCTCCAAGAGGGACAGGCCCGGGGACAGGGAGAGGCTGCCCAGGGTCACCACCAGGTCATGACCAAGCAGCATGAAATCCAAGCTTCTGATACCTGGAAGGTTCCAACTCACAGGCCTCACCCAAGCTCCACCCACCTATAAGGCCAACCCAGGGCCTCCACTGGGAACAAACTCGCCCCCAAGGCCCTTCAGCTGCACCTGTGCACAGAGGCTCTTGCAGCGCTGGGTTCTACTCGGCAGGTCCTAGCCACAGGACAGTAACGCCTAGGGGTCAGTGTGCCCCCCTGTGTACATGGGGAGACTGGCTCAGAGGGGACAGGCCCAGGCCCAGCCCTACCTCTCAGCAATGGCACATGGGCCAAGGCTCTAGACGCCAGGGGTGCGTCTGGTCAGATTGCCAGATGGACACACTGGTCTGTCTCTTGCCAGGGACTTGGGCCCAGCTGTCCAGCCTTTCCAGAGAGAAGCCCCAGGGCTGCTCCTGTGCTTGTCCTTGAAGCCAATGGGAGGGCCGGTTTAGGGGCGGGATGGCCGGCCAGATGCAACAGAGCCACCGGCTGTGCCCGCCCTTGCCAGTGTGCCCCTGCTCCAGCATGAACCCTGGGCCCTGGCTCCAGACCCTTGTTTTTCCACGAGGTGGCGTGGGGGGCTACATCCTGCGCCCCAATCCCATGCTCCTCCCCTAGCCATTAGGATATGTTCATCTGCCACCCCGCACCCCCTCCCCACCACTGCCATCTCTGACTGCACCCTCCACCCTTCAGCCTGGGGGCTCAGCCAGCTGCTCAGCACCCTGGCCCCTCAGGACTTCAGCCTCCAGCCTCCTGCGAGGGCCTTGCCTCTCATGCCCTCCCCATCCTCTCCCACATCCACAGGCTGTGTCTTCGCTGCCTCCCTGCCCAGCTTAGCCCCGGGTCTCCCTCCTTGGCCCCTCCCCTGACCATGTGCTCCGACCACATCAGCCCTGGGCCCACCCAGTGGCCCCTGCTCTCTGGGCGGCTGAGCACTGCTAGAGAACAAAAGCACTGCGGCTCCCTGGGCCCCTGGGGGTGCCCGCCTCCCCCTCCCCTCGGGCCTGCTCCCCCGTTGGCCACACTAGGGATGTTAAGGCAAACTTAGACCTCTTCTCAGACTCCCCAGCAGGACACTCTGCCTGCCCCAAGCTATCCTCCTACCCGTCTGAGGGACAGTGTCCTCAGTGACCCTCTGACCCTTCCCTGGCCCCCCACCAGCCTGGCTACAGAATCTTTACCTCTGCAGGCACAGGAGAGGAGCGACCCTCTTCCTTCCTGAGGCAGCCCCCTGCCAGGCCTTACACTCTCACCCCTCGCTGCCTTAATTACTCCTAAATCTTCAGCCTCACTTCTGTTTCCCACGGTGCCAGGTCATGCCAGGTCTCCACCTGCGCCCCACCTGCCTCCAGCTGGGTGTTCTTCCCTCCCCTTTAACCTGTACTGCCCCCAGGAACCTACCATCACCGCCTTCTCGCCTCCTGTTCTTTCCCCAGCCCACCACCACCACCTCGTTGCCAAATCTATGGGCCTCCTCAGTGCTTCTCTACTGCTGTCCCAAGAGCAGGGACTGCCATCCCTCTGCTGGGGTGGCACCACATGGTGTAGAATGCAAGGGAAAGCGATGGATGGGAGAGAAATAATTTCATGTGGACAGAAGGCATTTATAGCAAAGGCACCACCGCTGGGAGCCTCCATATGTGTGGATCAAGTAGCATCAAACAGGAACAAAACCTGGAAATGCAAAGGAATCGACAGAAATACAAATGCATTTCACAGGAACACGCCTCCAGTATTATCAGTTTATTACCGATTAAGGAGACAGTAAGAGCCCGGAGGGCTTTAATAATGGTTTAGGGTTAATAAGCAGGTGTACATCAAGCTCATAATCGAGAAATCACACCTTCTTTTCAAGTTTACTTGGAGCATTACCCCAAGTTGACTATATAATAAGATATGACGGCCTCAGAAAACTGCTCCAAGAAAGTTTGGGCCACATTCTGTGCCTTAAAGCAATGAAACTGGAGATCGATAATAAATGTATAATCAGGGGCAAAAAGTCCTATCGGCAGGAAGTTTAAAAATACTGAATCGATAGAACAAGATTTTTAAAACAAACTAGTCTTCTAATTAAACAAGGTATGTTGTCCTCACCCATCTATCTCTTTTCCTCCCCAAACACCACTATACGGACAGGAAAGGACTGACAAGAATATTACCTTTAAGGACAAAATTCATGTGGAAGGAGAGATCAGTCAATAAGAGAATTTGAAAAGCTTTGGCAGATGGAAGCTGGTACAAGAACTGACTACATTAGAACAGAGGGAGAGAACCGGAAATGAGTGCAGCGGCTCCAAGGCCCACCCTCATCCCACAGAGGCTCCGGGCAGGGAGGCCCAGTCCAGTGGGAGACAGAGCCAGGACACCGGGTCGGACAAGGGAGAACCAGAGCCCAGCCTCCTCCCCCTGCTCTGCACGGCCAGGAAACTTCCTTACTCCTCATTTCCTTATGAGGAACTGGACATTTATTCCCTGGAGCAATCTACCCAGTTATGGTCCAGACTTGGGGACACCAGAGAGAGCAGAGGACTGCGAGGTATGGGGAGGACAGCCGGCGGGAGGGGGTAAAGCGAGCATCTGCTTCCCCCTATAGCCCCGCCCCACAGCGCCTTCACTGCTCCCAGGATGCCCAGAGCCAGGTGGCTTTCCCCAGGTAACTTAGTGGGACACACTTGTTTGTAAACATTGCCTTCTGAGGAAAGATCTGCAGATATTTTTTCCCCCAGTGCAAAGAGTACATCACTGTCACAGCGCCCCACCATGACCCCAGCAATCAACATGTTCTATGTCTGTGCGCACACACGTGCAGAAGCACGGACGGCCGGCCTCCGGCCCCACCACACAGCTGAGCACAGTGTCCAACAAATAACAGAAAGTAGGTGCGAATTCCCCAGGCCTCTGCCTCATTAGTGGCAACAAAATCCCCTATTTGCAAATATAACAGCTAAAAAGAAAAAGAAAAGAAAACTTCCCCTGTGAAAGGGAAAGACAAAATCAGTCCAAGAAAGAAAACAGGAAATAGAGATAGTTCAGGAAAGGGAAGAACATTAAAAAAAACAACAACCTCCAAATTAAACCTCAAGGATATAAAACAAAACCAAGATACTATGAAAAAGAAACCAAGGTCAAGAAGGAGCTCCTGGCTCTTTTTTAGATATTTTTTTTACAAAGATAAAATATCCAGTAGAAGTGCTGGGATACCGAGTTGAGGCATTCTTCTAGAAAGTGAAACAAAATACACAAATAGAAAATGGGAAAGAGGGGGAGAAACTACCTAGAGGCGCAACCCAGGCCGTCCAACGTCCAACTATCAGGAATTCCTGAAGGAGGGAAAAGAGTAAAAGAGAAAATGATCAAAGGAATAATAAAAGGACATTTTCCAGAGCAGAGGGAAGTCGCAAGCGTCCAGGATGAAGGAACAGACGGGAAAAGACCCCCTCCGAGGCACAGCGTCGCCAAGCCCCCAGCTCGGCCAGAGGCGTGCTGATCTGGCTGACCTCGGCCAGGATCCCAGAGGAAGGGAGGGAAGACCAGGGGTGTGGGCCTAAGTGAGGAGCTGCTGGGGAACGATGACCCCAGAGAGCGAAGAGGGATGGGTGCTCCTGAGAGCTCCTCGTGGGCAGTCTCGGTGAGAGATCCCGTAGGGAACGGTGAAGTTACAGTGAGGCCAGGCAGCGCGACGGTGTGCTTTTCTCGGACTGTGGTCAAACCGGTTAGTGTCCCGCAGGGCCATGAAACCATAGGCGCTGGGGTTGTGCACTTGCTGCCAAAAATCTACAAGTTACATCACGTGCTGCACGCATACATACCTAGTAAATGTATATAGACACAGATAAATGTGTTCTCCCAGGTGTTGCAGTAGTCCTGGGGCAGGCCTTTTAAGCAATACCCCGGTAGGACGCTGGGATGACAAGCTGTCCTCCTTCTGCCTTAGTTCCAGCTTCTGGACGATACGTCTGAACACTCCCCGACAATGCGCTGCGGTCACAGAGCGTGAGGCCTCGGTGGCGTGGCAGGCAATGCGAGTGAGTGACTGAAGCAGGCCCACTGCAGATGAGATTTAAACGCAGCGTCGAGAAACAATGGGGAGATGCGGGGGTTGGGGTGAATTGAAGAGCAAGCACCCTTGCTGAAAGCGTGGCCCCTTGTCAGCAGCAGGACCCGTCGCCATGGATTTACAGCCACCCGGCCTCCTCTCTGACCCCCCGCATTTTTATACCCAGCCACCGTGCTCCCCGAGCTCCGCAGGCACGGCTGTGCGCCTTCTCCCTGTCGCCTCTTGGCATCAAGTCTCTTGTGTCTGAAATGGAGCTCCTGACTTTTCTGACCCTTAAACCTGTTTCTCCTCTCACCTTCCAACCCCCCAAATAGCTCTACTGTCCTCCCAGGTGCTTAGGTCAAGAGCCAGATGTGACTTCTTGACTCTCACGCGTTGAGGAGGACAGATAGATTTGGAATAGTGTTTGTGGTATATTGTGTGGTATATTGTGAAAAGCAAGCAGTACTTCACTATGCCCTCATTCCATTAAAGAAAAGTAAATGAACTGCATTACAGATAACGAATTACATAGCAGAGCTTCGGCGAAGCAAACACATGCTACGAATGTGAGGACTGGGGCTCTTTCTACTTAATAGTCCTATTATTGTTTGAATATTTTACAGCCGGAGTTTATTTCTTGTTTTGATACGGAGCCATTTAAAAAATAAATAAGACATATCCATAGAATGAAATACTAGGCAGCCATTAAATTTGTAGAATAATAATAAATGACATTGAACATTTTTAATAATATATTAAGTGTAAAAGCTGATAATAGAACGCTATGCCCAGGAGGACTCTGGTTTTGTTTTTAAAATCTATTTGCAAAACAGGCCTGGATTGGGGGACAGCAGAGATAAGTTATATATGTCATGGTCCTTTCCCCCTAACGCATTCAGCATGGATTTGCTAAGATTGGAAATGTTCTCATAGCATAGTTACCAACCTCAGTCAGTTTTACGTCAGCACACACTTTCCTCTAATCTAATGTTCAATATTCTCCGTTGAACCAATAATGTCCTTTTACAGTATTTTTTCGCTCAGCACAGGACCCAGTCTAGGGTCAGAGACTGCATTTAGCCTCTTTTCATCTGGAACATTTCTTTGTCTTTTATGGCACTGACATTTTGAAAGACTATAACCAACCATTCCTCCTGTTTCTTTTTTAAAATAAAAATAGAATTTTTCATTTGTCTGATATTTCCTTGTGAGTAGTTTCTGGTTTCTCATTCTTGGCCAAAACACTGCTGAGTAGAGAGCACATCGTGTCCTTTTCTAGAGAAACACATGGGCCGGCACAGGACGCCCATCTGTTGCTCCCTGGTGATGTTAATTTCAATCACCTGACCAAGGCGTGGCCAAATTTCTCCACTGTGTAATTACTGGGTTTGTGGGTTGTGTTTTGCTTTGTTTTTTTTACCTTGCTTACAACTAATAAGCGGTCTGCGGGAAGACCCTTTGAGACCCTGCAAACATCCTGCTCCTTATCAAAATGTCCCCCTCGATTTAGCAATCATTAATGATTCTTGATTGAGCCAGTCTTTATTGGGACGGTTGCAAAAGATTGGTCAGTTCCAGCACTCTTTCCACTTTACTGGCCGACTCTCAGAATTCTGTTGACAGCGAGGTCCTCCCTTCTCCCCACATACTGATTTATGTATTGGTGTGGCTCCTAAAGTCCTATTTTTAAGGGCTTATAATTATTCAACTCCCAGATTTGGCCACAGGGACCCCCTTCACACTGGTGCCCATGTCCTAGTGATGGCCCCCAGTGTTGTTTTCAAACATGCCCTTCCTTTCTGGCCTTACAAGAGGTCTGGGGCTCACCTTGCCCCAGCTATGGAATTAGTCTTTCTCTGAAGAACCCTGGGGAATGGAATTACAGACCTAGATCTAAGAGCCACTGGAATGTCCTCTCTTCTTGACCTTTTCAGCAGATAGTTAGGAAATAAATGTATGCACATATAAACATGTGCATGCAATACGAATATACATCAACATATATGATGTGCACATAAACACACACGTTTGGTAAATTGAGGGTTTGTATCTATACCCCAATTCCGCAGAATCTAAAGTTTAACAAGCATCCTGGTGATTCCTGCATCAGGCAAGGCCAGAAGAACAGGTGTAGGCTGATCAGGGCAAGAGAAAGCCACCTGAAGGCGGGAGAAGGTGGAGCTGCCGCCCTGAGGGAGGGGCGGGGCACAGGCACTGACCGAGCGGGCCAGCCCTGAACGCCAGTTCTCAGGGAGATTCCTCTCCCTGGGGCACCAAGCCTTAGTGTGGAGGGTCTGCGGAAACCTCTCTGGAGGTCCCAAATGAATGCCGAAGTGATTCACCCGATGCTTCAGCAACAGACAGGAGTGCACTGCTAAGAGAAGGCACGCAAATGACTACAACAATGAGATAGTCATTTTTTTGGTCCAGGAGTGTTCAACTGGCAGAAACATAAAGGAATCAACCTAACTAGACAAACATGCGTGAGATTTTTAAGGAAACATAGTGCTGGGCTTCCCTCTGCTGTAGCACGGGTCACGTCAGATTGTCAATGTGGATTTATTTGTTTTCTCTATTACTAGGCCGTAGGGTCCAAGTTCATTCAACTTTGTATACTTAGCACCTAACATGATTCTTGGGGGCACATGCCCAGGTTGTAGATTTGGTCCCCATTGGGGCAGGTACGAGAGGCAACCGATCGATATTTCTCTCTCCGGTCGATGTTTCTCTCCCTCTTTTTCTCCCTCCCTTCCCCCCTCTCAAAATAAATATGTAAATAAATAAATATTCAAAGACACAAAAGGGAAGGCCATATTTCTTAACCACAGAGCAATGAAAGTAGGACTTAATAACAAAAGTTTCTCTACTGCTTGGAAATTCACAGTGCATGGGAGTGTGTGTATGAGTGTGTGTGTGTGTGTGTGTGTGTGTGTGTGTGTGTACCGGGGATACGTGATGGGTGAGGTGTGTGTCGGTGTCCGCAAGTTTAGCCTACACACTGGATTGGGCGTGGGCATCTGTGGGTGCGCTTCTGCATGGGATTCTGTCCAGGCGTGGCTTGGGTATCGGTGTGCATCGCTGTGACCGGCGGTCGGTGTGCCTGGCTCAGGCTGAAGGCTCCCAGGAGGCGATCAGAGAACAGTGGGCAGAGGGCAGGAGCAGGAAGATCACTCAGTGCCTTGAGACGCTCTTTCTATAAACAGCATCCAAGTTCAGTCCCACCATGGCACCTGTCCCCTACGATTTCCCTTCTATGTCATCCCCTCTTTCCAGCTATGGACAGGGAGTGAGATCAGGATGCCTTCACTGCTGTTTCCCTGGTGGAGGTTTGAGACATGGTGCTGGCCAAGGGGAGGGGGCGCCGTGTTCATTATAGGAAGTAAGCAGTACGATTGCATTCTAATAAATCAGTGCAGATTTCCGAGCAGCACGGGGTCTCGCGGGCTCTGCCGCCCGTGGAATTCAATATGACATGCTTCAGCCTGTCAGCTAATGGGCTGCTGCTGGATGACACGTGACCCAATCTTCCTGGGGACGTTAAACGATGCTGAAAAGTGGCCCAGATTTATTTATTGGGACGGTGTGTGCTCCTGCCTGTGGGTGTGCGGAGAAATGACAAGTTATGAAAACAGGTATTTGTGAGTGAGGAGGGAGGACAGGGTTTTCACACTGCCCCAGGGCCTGGGCAGGCAGCTGTGGCCTCCCTCCTGGGACTGTTGCCGGCTCTGCCCCTCCCTGGGGCCACAGCTAGTCACCCGGCTGACATACCACCGCACAACACAGCACGGGTTTCCCCATCTGTTAAATTCATTCATTCCTTCACTATTCCCTCTCACCTGGCGTGCATTCATTCATGCACTCACTCATCCATTCATTCATTTCCAGAACATTCCCCTGCTATGGACTGAGCTGAGTGCTGGATTCTGTGAGTGTTGCCAACAGGATGGACCAGGTCCGGCCCGCACGCAGGGGAGTGAGGTGGCATTCAAGGCCACAGTGAGAAGGGCCATCGATTTCCCTCCTATAAGCTTCTCAAGTTAGTGCCTTTCATCTCCAGAGCTGCCACCAGGTCCCAGCTGCCATTCCCTCCTGTCTGGACACATCATGTCCCCCAGCCAGCCTCTTCACACCACACATGCTCCACCACACTCCAGAGTCCACCCTCCAAATCCTAAACTCGGTTATCTTTCAAGACACACCCTCTAAACACTCTCCAGTGGAAGGAGGACATCAACTGGCTTGCGTGGGGCCAGCCGGCCCCTCAGAGCCGGACACACGCGGGGCCCTGCAAAGCCCTCCTCTCTGCTTTTGGCTCCGCCCTCCGCACTTGTTCACCACTGTCCAACGACCTCCAGTTCCAAGCGGGCAGGCCCACGTCTGCTCACATTGTAACCTTGCCAGGACCTGGCGGGTGCTTAAAAGGCCCTCAGTAGTTAGCGGGTGAGGGGAGGAAGGAAAGGAGTGGTGACCAGAGCCCCGCCAGCTGAGCAGGCCTTAGCCAGAGACACGGTCCCTGGAGGGGCGGGAGAGGCACAGACCCCACAGGGTGTGGGGCACGGGGAGGCCTTAGGGGCCACGGGGGCCAGTCAGGGACTGGGGTCTTGCTCCTCAGAGTGAGGGGAAGCCATGGAGGGAGGAGCTGCTGGGAGGACTATTATCCAACTTACATTTTTAAGGGTTCCCCCGGGATTCAGGGGAAGGGCTGATGGCAGACAGAGGTCTGGAGGTGAGCGGAAGAGCAGGAAGCCGGGCAGGATCCCCGGGAGTGATGGCAGCAGAGAGCTTATAGGCCAGAAAGGGCCCCTGGGTCCCTGTCCCCAGGTCAGTCCCAAAGGCAGAGGCGTCTGCGTCCTCCCGTGGTGCTCCTCTGGGGGAACTAGCAAAGGGAGGCACACCTGCCCCTTGAAAGGGCCTTACAGGCTTTGTAATATGAAAAGAGCAACAGGCCTACTAAACAGGCCTTCGCCACAGACTCCCAGGGCAGACTATGATTACCTGGGAAGAACCGGTCTGCTGCACTTTTAAGAATTTGCATTTATCAGGGTTTAATGGACACTTATACGGAACAGCCTGTTGGGTAAATGCACCAATGTACAGTAGGTTGAGAAGGCTGAGGGGAGGCTGGGTCTCCACCCCTCACTCTTCGTGCGAAGGCAGCCTTCACTCTTCACTCCTTCACTCATTCACTCACTCGTCCATTCATTCATTCACTCATTCACTCATTCACTCACCCGCTCACTCATTCACTCATTCGTTCCACACACATTTCCTGAGCACCTCCTCTGTGCTAGGCCCTGGCTTGGGAGGGATCCAGACATGAATGAGCACAGCCCCTCCCTAGAGTGAGAATCACCTTGAAGTGGGTTAAAGGGACATGTGAGGGCCGTGGGGGACCGAGGGAGGGATGAGCCAGCCTGAGGGAGTAGGCTCAGCTTTGCAGAGGTGGTAACCATCAACTGCTGGGCAAGTAGGAAGCCCACCAGTGCACAGGGAAGGAAGGGTGTTTGCAAATAAAAGGAAGAGCATGGATGTAGCACTCTGGGCCTGGAAGAGCACGAAGTATTTGGGGAATGGCAAAAAAGGGGGTGAGTCCAGAGGTCAGGTTTCTGGGAGAGGGGCTGCTCCGTCGTTCACCTCTAGGGGGCGCTTCTGAGTTCTCCGTGTGCTGTTGCCACCAGTGCCATGCACACCCTTGAGGCTGCACATGGTGCCCTATCAGCCCAGCTGGGGGAACACTGGGCCCCAAAATGAGGACCCCCAAAACCAAGTTAGGAATTCGAGCTGGATCCAGGTGGCATTTCCGAAAGGCCATTCTGGCAGCCTGTAGAGAATATGTGGGAGGCAGAGGGAGAGTTGGCTGCTGAAAAACGGCTCATATAGAACACACATTTTGCAAAAATATGACAAAAGGCTCATTCTTTTCATTTGCAAAGAGATGCTACAAGTCAACATGAAAAAGATGAGTAGAAATATGGGCAAAGAATATGAGCAGCCAGTTCGTAGAAAAGGAAATACAAACGGCTTTTAAACACATAAAAGTCTCAACTTCATCATAATGAGAGAAACAAACATTCAATTTATCATCAGACAATGCCATGTTTTTCAACCAGCAGTTGGCAAGGTTACCGTTTTGACAATAGACTGTGTTGGGAGGATGGGGGAACTGGTCTACTCAATGTTGGTGGGACTGAAAATTGGTCCAGCCTCTCTGGAAGGCATACTGACATATTGACTGCGATTTAAAATGCATGTACCCTTTGATCTAGTCATTTGACCTCTAGGACACACCATATGTGGACACAAAGATGCATGTTCAATAGTCCCTGAAAGATGGTATAGTAACAGAAGACTGGAATCAACCTAAATACATCAACTGGGACCAGCTATGCAAACTAAAATATAATAACTAATTGCAGTGCATCAAATAGAGGCATGCCGTGACACCTTTAAAAATCTGAGTCCCACCTGCACATACGTGTCATGCAACAATCTCCAAGAAACAGTGTTAAATGAAAAAAGCAGAGTGCAGGTCAGTATATAAAAAAGGAGGATTCTTGCACATCATGGCTGTCTTGGAAAGGACACGCAAAACCCAGAAACTAGTTGCCACTGGGGAGAGACTGGAGAATTGAAGGGCAGGCATGGATGGGGACTTACGTGTCAATGTATGTCTTTCTGTGCTGTTTTTATTCGTTTGGCCATATACATGCATTAACATCACGTGTGCATTTGTGTGTGTGTGTATCCGTTACATATTTTTAAAAATAATCGAAATAACAAGATGCTCAAGTGGTTGAGTGTTTTTCCCAGGCACTGGGGTCTCATTTTAGCTATGTCCTTGAGGAATGAATTTCCATGGAAGTGAATTCTCCACATATATTACCAGACTCAAAACTCTTTAAAAAGCTTTTTTTTTTTTAAAGGAAACCCACATAAACTGTACGCTATTCTTCCAGGTCATATCAAGTAAAGATGGAGGATTGTGCGGGAACCTTTCCTGGCTGGCTCTGAGGCAGAGGACCCTGAGTCTGGCACTGAAGGTCCCTCTCTGCCGCAAGGAGGCTCTCGTCCCCTCCCGTCCCATCAGGTGCCACTTCACATGGGGTGCGTGAGCACAGGGAAAGAATTAAAACAAGAGTGTCATTTCTGCACCCTGCGTGGGCGGCCTCTTTCCAGGTTGTGGGGCTAGGAACCCTGGCTTTGGGCCCGGATGCGGTGGATGTTGTGACTCTGTCTGGGGTCCCAGGACGCATTCTGACCTGCAGTAATGTGGACAGCTGCTTCCCTCTCCATGCTGTCCCAACAGAGCACTTAGGGTGGCCTGGGCTGTAGAAGGGGAGACATGCCACCCACTTCGCCACCATGGGCACGGTGCCTCTGGCACTGGGACGAAGCCACTTCTCCACCCACGGTTGCCACTGGCCTCCCCTCCCCCATGCTGTCAGGCACACTTGAGCCAGACACAGAGGCCTCAGTTATCAGAATGTGGCCTCTTGATGTCCCCCTCTGCTGTCACTTTGCTGCCGAGCAGAGCAACTACCAGGGCCTCCCAGTCCGGTAAACCCAGCTGGGTGGGAGCAGCCTCCAGAAAGCAGGGGCTGGCAAGGCCCTTCCTCAAGGACGGCTACACGCAAGGGCTTTTCGGAGAAACGTTTGCTGACAGGGGGCCACTCAAGGCCTCCCCCAGAGCCTCTTACCCCGACTGCCCTGTGTTAATTGTGACACAACAGCCACCAGCTACAGAGGAGCCCTGAGTCGGCTCAATTCACTGCACTGAGGCCGCTTTGGGCAAGGCCTACCCTCCTGGGCAGGCTAGGTAAGGGGCCTCGGCCCATCCCCAGGGGCCTCTGGGGCTGGCTTCTCTGGGTCACCTGTTTCTAGGCCAGAGGGCTCCGGGGCTAGGACTGAGCGCTCTGCTCCAGCCTGGGAAGGGCAGACACTCTGCCTGGGATCCTCAGCCATCCTTGGAGTCAGGCTTGGCCCCCAGGGAGCAGCTTGAATGGGTCAGTTCTCTGGGGAGGCGCCCTGCTGCGAGCTTTCCCCATGAGGGCACAGTGTGTGAGGTGCACCCGCTCCACCCGGAGCTGCAGCAATGACTGCTGGACCCACAAAACTGGCGGTGGCCACTCTCCGCCCCGGGGCAGGCATCCTTGCCACAGAGACTCTGACAGGTGGCCAAGCTCTAGGAACATATCACTCTCTCCCTAAGGGGGACTGTCCCTTGAAGATGAAGGGTTGGGGGATTTTCCAAACATCTCTCTTCAAGTCCCCCAGACTCTCAGTTTCCTTGAGACAATATTTACCTTCCCATGCTAACATTCGCCATTAGGGAAGAAAAAAGTAAAAGGAGCCCTTTTCTCACCAACTGACCCAAAATGAATAAGCTTCGTCCATCCCGGTGGATTTGCTGTCAAAAATTATCACGCAGAAAAAAATCGTCAATACTTTGCAGCCGTTTATATACAATGAGCCTGTGTTAGCAACACTCAGCTTCATTTTATTATTGCATTTTACGAAGTTACCAAGACAACTGAGGCCAAGTAATGGAACCTTGACTTTATGCGCCATGAAAATTTAATAAAGAATTTTTAAAGGCTCTTAGGAGGCAGGAGCAGCCTAGCAAGCAGCAGGGCCCCGCACCGAGGGAGGAGGGCTGGAGCGCGGGGCCCTCGCCAGGCCTCGAGTAGCCTCCTGCCAGGGACGTCGCGGGGGGCAGAGGGTGTCCTGGCATCCGTCCAGTTCCAGCACATCGAGGCCGGTCCTTTCCTCCGCAGACACGCATTAACACACTTCCCAGGTGCCAAGAGCCAAGCTGGGCTCTTCGCATTCCTTATGGTATGGTCTCCACTGTGTGGACCGGTCTAGGGCAAAGGGGTGAAGTCTCCGGACACTCAGTGAGAGAGTGACAGACAGCAAACTCCGGACCCTCCATCTTCCTGTCACCACCCAGGGCCTCCTCTGGGGATTCTCAGCCCTCGTCTTCCTCATTCGGAAGGGAAAACGTCCCTGCCGATTTCCTTCATCCTCCAGCTCCCTGCCCTGCCCCGTGGCCCGGGAGGGGTCAGGCGAGCTGGCAACGTCCTGGTGGCCTGAGGCTACGGCACTGGTCTGAATAGTAGCAAGTGCCTCCATGTGGGAGGAAATATTTTCCAGGAGCTCTTGGCAAGCCGGGTGTGTTACCCTGGGGCCGCACAGAGCCTGCTCTCCCTCTGCTCTGAAAATAAGACTCGAGCAAATTGTTGGAAATGAGAAACACGGCAGTAATGTTGCCATTTTACAGCGAAGCTCAATGGTGCTTCAGTGTGTGGGGGGTGCATGTGTACCTTCTATACAAGCACTGTGCCATGTGTTTTTCTAGTTTTATACAAATCAAGACTTTGGGTTACTAGAGAAGGAAGTAAATATGTTGACTGTTCTTCAAAGCTCTTTGGTCCCTGGGAACAGAAAAAAATTTGAACTTATTTCATGAGGGAGAAATCATATGCCATACGGAGGTTGGCAGAAGCGTCAGTCAAGGCGGGGTGGGGTTTAGGCTGCTGTGCACCTTGCTGGGCCCGGGCCAGCTCCCCACCCTGGGGACATGGCTCCTGCAGGGGCGCCGTCCCAGTTCTGAGCTTTGGGGAAAAGGGCTCAGGTGCGGAACATTTCAAGCCCAATGCTCACCTGTAGGGCCAGGGAGTTTAGGGCATTAATCAAGACGTTTTTAAAAATTAAGCTATCTGGATGTAGCAATGCTCTGACAATCACAGGGCAGATTCCAGGTGTCGGAGGAGCAGTAGGGACTGTGTTTCAGGCCTTGGGCATGAGGGCGGTGGGAGGGGCAGGGGGAGAGGAGCTGACTGCTGCAGCTTCGTCTGCCTTGATGGATTGCGACGTTCAGAAGAACATTTCCCTCCATCTCTTTAACCTTCTAGGAAACCAGAAGCCAATCTGAAGATAACATGGCACTGGAACAGCACTTGGTTTTACAAAACGCTTTTCATGTATAATATACTTTCCATTTCTCATTCTTTGTTCCCGGAAATCCAGCGAGAGAGGCCTTGTCACCCCTTTGTGTGGCTCAGGGACCTGGGGCCGGTAGACTGTATGTGGCACACAGAGCCCTCTGGGTGCTCGGCAAGAGAAAGCCAGATTAGATAGCCCCCCAGGTGGAGCCCCCAGAACCCCAGGCTCTCCCAGCCTCTCTGGGATGTAGGTGTCCACACCTGTGGAGTGGGGCCAAAACCTTTGTCTCACTGGGCTGTGGGAACACTGAGGCCCCGTGTAGAGTCGCTATGGTGCTGAGAAGCATGGGGTTTGCGGCCCGGGGACATCACTGTGAATCCTGGCTCAGCCCTGAGGCCTTGGGCAAGTCACGTGATCTCCTGGGCATCAGTCCCCATCTGCGAAAAGGTGGTGATGAGGATCTTCATCCTTCACCGGGCTGTGGGGAAGATGGCTGGAAAAGTACTTTGTAAACTTGTGAAGCGTTGAACAGATGTTAAAGTCCCGTGGGAAAGGGAGGCGGCTCTAGAAAGGCGGGGAGCACCATTCCGATGGTCTGGGGCCTTCCCCACCCCGATCCCACCCACCCTGACTGCTCACGTTCACATTGGGATCAGATAATCTGACGGAACCCACCTCACGCAGGCACGAGCTGCTACGGAGGTGGAGAGACAGCCGGGCGCTGATGAAGGAGCCGCTGTGAGGACCATCCAGGCTGGCGGGCCTTAGTGTCCGAGGCTGAACGAGAGCCGGTGCCCCTGGGGGACGCAGCCCAGCCCTGATCCCTGGACAAAGGGGCATAAAGAGACTGCCCAGGGTCAGAGGAGCCACTGTCTGCTTGGGTGCACAGGACAGCCTCCATGCCCAGGAGCCAAGGAGTCTGTTGTGGGTTGGAGGTGCTCAGCGAGTCACTGTGATGAGGTTTAGAAAACCACAATTCTTGGGGGCACCCACAGGCTCAGGGGAAAAGGAACGTGGCACTGCTGCTCCTCACCTGGGGCCTGCTGGACACTTGGGCTGTTTCAGGCAGCAGCTGCTGGGCCCTGCTGTGTGCCCGAAGGGGCCAGCGTGAACCCCGCCCCTGCCTCTGACCCTGAAAGAGCGCACAGCTTGGTGGGGGCAAATGCTGTGATGCTACAGGGCAGGTGTGACACGAGGGAACTTCCCGGGTTCTCGCAGAAATAGGAAGGAGCAGTTCATTCTGTTTGTGGGGGCGGCAGGGGGGTTGCAATGGAGATATTTGAGCGTGACTTTAAAAGATAAGTTTCCATTGGATGGAGGGAGAGGGGAGAGCAAATGCGAGGACAGAAGAGCGCGGAGCGGGTCTGCACCCTGCCACCTTCCCACCGCAATGAGAATGGAGCGTCCTGTTCGGGCACAGTAAAAGCAGACACTAGGGGCCGTGGGAGCCCAGGGCTGCAGGCCAGGCGCTTTCAGGAAGAAAGGGATTAGATTTAGAGGGGACCTTGAACGCCGGTTTCAGGAGTTTGGGCTTTATCTGGGCAGAGATGAGGTGTGATTGAATTGGAGGGTTCCTGAGGTCAGCTTGCGGTTCTCAGAGTCCCTTTCGCCTGAGAGGGATGGAGGGTATGTTGAGGGAGTGGAGAGGCAGGAGGTGGGTGAGGTCCAGGAGCCGGATGATGAGGTCTGACCTAGGGTGAGTGGACAGAAGCCCAGGGAGACACAAGGTGGGGCAAGCAAGAAGGTTTGTTTAGGGGACGGAGGCGCCTGTCTCCGTGCAGGGACCGGCACTGCTGAGAGCTGCACTGAACCCAACGTGCCTTCACAAGCACCTTGTGCTGGCCCTGTTCTGGCCAGACCCTGGTGCCACGGGGACATAACGTGCGTGCCTTGTAGTGCACGGTCCCTAAACAGAGACAGGCCAAGCCTGACCTTCTCGTCCTTTCATGGAACCCACGCTGGAGGGCTGGCCCTCCAGGGACTCCGTCCACGGGGACAGTGAGGGGCCGGTGTGGCTGCACCGGGGAAGAGTGGGGCTCGGCAAGGGCGGTCTCCCGCCTGACTGTAGTCAGCGTGCCCTGGTCCCTGACCCGCCCATGGCCATTTCCCACAATGCCACTTGGCCGCCTGTTAGGAGGGCTTCCTGGTGACACAGGTGGAGACAAGAAAAGGGTCTTGTGCAAGGGAGAGAGTGGCTCCCCTTTCCTCATACCACGCCTAGCCCCTGGGCTTCCGGCCTCATGCTTCTGCTCGTCCTAATCCTCACCCAGGTCTTGTTTCCTCCCCTTGGAAGCCCCCTTCTGTCACCCGGGGCACTCAGCTCATGGTGGGCACACGGCAGCCCTCAGCAGTGCTGGCTGCACGGTGAGCACCCCACCCCTGGGGGCTCCAATCGGAGGCCCTATGACCATGGGACTCCCGCTTTGGGGTCAAGGTCAAACAAAATCAGGCAAAATGACCTCTGTGGCTAATGCCAGCTTTAAGACTCTAGGAGCCTTGGTGACTTCTTAGTTAATTATTTCTTAATTAATAACAAACCAGCCACTGCAGCAACAGGCAAGCTAATGAAATAAATGAGGCTAATCTGTTAACTACACCCATGTAGCACATGATTGGGATGGGAGCGTCACGGACGGCTGCTGGGTATTTCCACTTCATTTTCACAGAACGGCGGTAGGAAACAAAGCACAACACTATTGGCTTTCACCAGTGCTCACTCTTGGGGCCCCGGCAGACCCACGACTCGGCTTCCACAGTCCTTTCCTCGGTGCCCCAAACGCAACAGCTCTACCCCTGTCGTCACTTCCCGTGAGCTCAGAATAGAAGATGTCGCCTGTCACCTTTGGGATGTCGTATGTCTGCTGATGGCTGGCAAACAGGTGTACCACCAAGAGGCACTAGGAGAAAGGCGGGAGAGAATCATCCGGCCTCTTGAAGCCCAGTTCAGCAGAACATGGGGACAATTAGCAGAGCCCCGGGCAGGAATTCTCAGCAGCCCACATTTCTCAATGGGCGGGAAGCTCAGGGTCTCTCTCCAGCCCTGGAGAGCTTGCTCTTCTGGGAGGACAGAGTGGCCCTCGGGACAGAGCGTGTCTGGAATGGGAGAGATTGCCTGTACGGGGTGGGAGGTTGCCCTCTGCTGGCAGGGCTTCGGGGGTGGCTTCTGGGGGTGTGCCACTGTACGGGGGCCGGCCCACCGACCTGCCACTCTGGCCATACGCCACGCGCTTTTCGTCCAGCAGGGACAGGTGATATTCACACAGGTTGATCAGCGAGGCCACCTGCTCGTGGAGGGGCAGCATCTTGAACTTCCTCTGAGCCAGGTAAAAGAAAGCTTCTACGAAGGCCTGCAGGCACATCCCTGTGGGCACAGAGACCAGTGTTAGGGGTTTGTGTGTGCGACAGCTGCCCAGCGCACTGCCCTGGGAAAGCCTGACTCCAACCGTTAGGCACATTCCTACCATAGTTCCCATTCTGGAAATGAAACAGAGCTCACTTACGCACCCAGCTGGGCTCTTACAACCATGGGCAGATTTGACCCCTTAAAAAACCCTATGAAGTAGGTATAGTTAGCCCTATTTTACAGATGAGGAAACTGAGTCTCAGAGAAGTGGGGAGGCCTGGGCAAAGTCCTATTGGTAAAAAGTGGTGGAGTTGGGATCTAAGCCTAGTCCAAAGCCTTCGCTCTCTGAACCACCATAAAATGTTCCCGTTAAAACCCAGCCCCTGACAGGGGTAGTAAGGGGGAAAGATACTAAGGTAAAGCCAATCTGATGGCAGTGTTCCATGTCCGGATAGAGGCGCTGGCTTCCTGGGTGTGTGTGTTTGTCAAAAATCATCAAATTGGACCTTAAGGTTTGTGCACTTGGCTTTATGCAAATTTTACCTGAAAAGGTAAAATACACCCAACCCCTTCTTTCTACCCAAAACGATATCCTGGAACATATTAATGGCAGCCCCCTCTATGTCCCTGGAATGTTCTTTCCTTACTTTGCATCATAAGCTCCTACTCATTCTTGGGATCTGTACTCAAAATCACTTGCTCTGTAAGACCTTCGCTGACTCCCCGCTTAGACCGCCCCGGTGCAGCTTCTTCACTTGTCTCTGCAGCACAGCCTGCAGCTTGTTCAGTGCCCACTTGTGTGGGTCTTGGACAGTCCATCCTCCCTGCTGGGCTATGAGCCCCAGCTCGGAACTGCGTCCCAGTGCCAGGCGTGCAGAAGGTGCTCGATGTGGACATGCTGACACACGAGTGAGTGAACAAATGAATGGGTCGGTTCCAGGAGCCTCACAGGCATTGTCACTAATCCTTACAATGCCTTTTCAAGGTCAGTATAATTATGCCCCACTTTCCAGAGGGGGAAACTAACTCAGAAAGGTTGAGTAACTTCCCTAAGGTCACACAGCCAGAGAATAGTGGCCTGGAAAGTCAAACTCTGACTCCCTGTAGGTGTCACTGAGTCACGCTGCACAAAAGGTTCTGAGTCTTTTGCCGTGTCCAGGTAAAAAGGAACCCCGTGACCCAAATTCATGGGGTTCCATGGGCTCCTTGAGGAAGGTGACGCCACGGCTGGACCAAATGCCACACAGTATTTTAGACAAGGCCGCTCCAACTCTGCTAGTCCGCACTTTCCCAGTGGCCTTGCCTCCCAGCTCAGTGGCATGATCCCCCAGCTTCTGTCGCCACAGGTAGAAGCCAGGCCTGGAGCTTGTAGATACTGGGTTACACATGGGCCCTGGAATCGGAGCGCTCTTTCTGCCTTGGGAGCTTGAACTGAGCAAAGTTGTTTTGTCTCTTTCCAAGTTCATCAGGGCTTTTCTGCTCAGTATCTCTAGACTCCAGATGCTCTGCCAGCCCCTGCTCTGTTTGGCCGTGACAGGAGGAGTCAGTAATGAGAACAGTAACCCTGGTGTAAAACCCCTTACTGTAAACAGAGGCCTGGTGGGACAGAGAGGCAGGCAGATGAGGCCTCTGTCTGCATCAAGAAACAGATGTTTCCTATTCACTGCCTCTCGGGCCAGGGCTCTCCTAGGGTGTGTGTGCAGGTATGTGCGTGTGCATGCCTGCGTGCATGTGTGTCACAGGAGGTGGGAGGTCAGACACATGCAGAGTGCAAGAGGCCGGGATCTAAAGCCAGAGAAACCCAATGTGGTCTCAGCCCCCGCCTTCCCACCTTGTGATCTACACAGCGCTACCCAAAATGTGGTCCGCAGCCAGGCGCCAAGTCCAGGAACTGTGGGTCCCCGGTCCCTGACAAGATAAGGAGCTCGGGCCAGAATGTAAATCATCCTCCTCATCCATCACATTGTTTAGTTCAGCTGGCAAACAGCGCTACCCAAAGTGTGGTCTGAGCCTGGTGCCAAGTCCAGAAACTGTGTGTCCCCAGTCCCTGACAAGATAAGGAGCTCGGGCCAGAATGTAAATCACTCTCCCCATCCATCACATTGTTTAGTTCAGCTGGCAGTGTTTTGTAGTAAGTCTTTCTTAACAAAGGAAGCAGCGCCACTTTGCATTCTGGCTTAAGCCTCTTGTCCGGAGCTGTAAGGAGCAGCTCACGGATCCACACACGCTTTCCCAGCATTAACGTGCGTGCCGGTCACCAAGATCTTGTCAAAATGCAGGTTCTGAGGTGGTGCCCGAGACACCGCCTTCTTAACAAGCCCCCGGGGATGCCCAGGCTGCTGGTCCTTGGGGCGCACTCTCGGCAGCGGGGGCTGAGCCGCTTTTACTCAACAAATATTTGTTTCCTTCCCTTAATTGAAGGCAGACAGTGATTAGAGCGATAATGCAGAGAAAAGATACACGGAGGACCTTTTTTGGGAAAAAAATACATGGCTAAATGATCTGGAAGAAGCCATTCTAAAATGAGAAGTGGGATTTAATGTGTTCTACTTGGTTTGCTTGTCTACAGTTCCTGATTTTCTGCAGTAAACACGTATGCAATGCAAAACCATGCAACGGTAAATTCTACAGGGTGGAAAGAGGTGATGCAAGGGCAGCTGCTTTTAATTATAAACCCTTTGCTACTATTTAAAATTAAAGTTATACACATGTATTACTTTGAAAAAATACAATGTAAGCTTTCCGCATATATGTTCTACTTTAATATATATTAACTAAAATATATGTGGCAAATACCAGTAAAAGAGGAGGCAAAGGGGAACGGGCATCATTGGCTCTTGCAGGGGTCAGATGTGCCAGGCGCTCCGATCCCCGGTACTACCCCCATTGTGCAGATGAGAAAGCTGAGGCCCAGAGGGACAAACTAACTTGCCCTCAAGATCACACGCTGGTAGGTGGCAGGGCTGGGATTCAAACCCAGGCCTCATGCACTGCTGATTTTGCGTTTCTGAAAAACCCTCCTAAGCGTTCCTACCATGAACACTCTGGGGGTAAGAACACAGCGGTGGAGGGTAAGAACACGCACTGCCATGGAAATGTGTAGAACCTGCAGGAAACTGCAAAGCCAGCCCCTGGGGACCCTGGGGGGTTAGGGGAATTGACGGAGGCTTATGGGGAAGGAGGCATTTGAATTGGGCCTGGAAGAGTGGGTAGGGCGTTGATGGGCAGGCATGAGCCGGGGGCGGTAGGCTGGGCCAAGAGCAGGGATGAGCCAGGCAGGCGGTGGGCACGTGGCCCCGTGAGAGCCCCAGGTGCCTGCGGCAGGACGGGCTGGGGAAGGGGCCGGGGGACTAGCCTCTTGGTGTGGGGCGGGCGGAAGGCCAGAGGAAGCGAGCAGGAGCCACCAAAGCTGCTGGGGCAAAGCGGGCGGCGGCCAGGCTGTGTTCCCAAACCCGCGGGAGCCTGGGCACACTTCTGGTCCATGGATTTATTTCTTCCTTTTTTCTTTTCTTTTCTTTTTTTTATAGCGCCCAAAACTTTGTGGAATTTTTTGGGGGGAGGGGAAGGTTGGGTTCATTTTATTTTAGTCCTCAAATGAGATCTTGTGAGGTCAGAGCTCTGCCCACAGAGCTCTCTCGCCCCTCAGATTCTGGGATCTTCGTGACTAGCAAAGCCGCCATCACTCCCGATGCCCCAGAATCTTCGTTTTACAGAAAGTGGGGCAGAAAGGGAGGCCCCAAGTCGCACAGCCAGTCACTAGCAGAAGCACGGCCAAATCCCAGGTCTTCTGAGCTCAAAGTGCACGCCAAGCCCCAGCACCAGAAAGCAAGCAAACCAAACGCTGCTCAGGCCAGGGACTGGTGAGGAGGGCTGTCTACACTGACGACAGCCCTGCACCCTCTGCTCGATCCCGCTGAGTGTGTCTGAGTGAGACTGAAGGCTGATGGGGGCTGGGGAGAAGGGGGCCCCCCAACTGTACACCACATTCATGGGTCTCTGGCCCCTACAACGACCACCCTATGGAGCTGCATGTTTGAGTTTGACAAGAGATTGCTCTTGGTCTTCATTTCGTCAGGGTGGTCCAGGAAAGGTGGCTGGACCCAGGTCAATATTCACTAAGCATCAGGGAATTTAACCTTTTGAAGGACTTGGGAGTAAAGGGGGAGGAGGAGGAGGAATGAAGCAGTGAGAGCACTCAAATGATCTAAGTTATGTTCCCCAAGCAGGGCTGCTGGGGCCCCAACGGGGCCGTGCGCTGGGGCCGATGAAGGAACAGCTCCCACCTGGCTGGCGTCTCCAGCCTTGCCCAGATCCTGCACAGACAGGCGATATGTTCATTCTGGGTCTTTCTCATTCCTTATTGTTACTGATTATAAAATAGATGAGAATCTCAGCAGGAAGCCCAGGAAAGTTCATGCATGTCCCCACTCCATAACCCAAATGTCCTCACTGACCGACCTCCCAGCCACTCTTCGTCCACAGGAGATATTTTCACTTAGTTGTAATAACAATGTGCGCAGAGCTTTGTGCTTATTTTGCCTTAAATTGTAAACATTTTTGTATGTTGCTAGGCAACCTTCATAACATCATTTTAATGGCTGCATGATATTCCTTAAAATTTTGCCTCCTGAATCATTTCACTTCTCTGTTGAGCACCATGGCTGGTTCCATTGTTTTCACTATTAGTGACAATCCTATAATAAATACTTGGCATAACACCTGGCTCTTATTTCTGATTAGTTTATTCTCTTATAGTAAAACCCTAGGAACCCTTTTTTTTTTTTAAGACGCAAGGTTGGTTTGACAATTAGTTTCATGTTAAAAATATTTAAACCTTGCAGAGTCCCCAGATGGACAAAGCACACAGATGGGCAGTTCACGCACATTAGCAGGTGAGAGAGAAAACACCCTGTCCCACTGAGGCCACAGAGGCTACTGCTCAGCCCTTAAACCAACAAAAATGTAAAATACCGATCGTAGTGAGGTCGTGGTGAAATGGCTACAGACTTTTGAAAAGCAAAAGTTTCTTTTTTCTTTTTCTTTTCTTTTTTTTTTGTGGGGTTTTTTTTTCATTTTTAAATTTATTAGTCTGGTGAAAGTTTTAAGAGCCATTCACGTGTTTCAGAATATTCTTTCCAAAACCCCCAACAAGTGCATGTGGTATTCACCCCCACCTTCTCCACAGCGGGTGCAGCGGCACACTGCCTGACTTAAAGCATATTTTTATATCCTTCTTTCTACTTTTCTGTATTTTCCAAATATGATACTATATGATCATTTCAATAATGATTAGGAAAAAATATAGATTATTTGTAAAATGCCCCCAACCTGCCTCCCCCGTAGGCTCCTGTGCCCCTGGAGGAGGGGCATCGTCTCCTGCTCCCTGGCGTCCCCAGAGCCCAGCCCAGCCCAGTGTACGGCAGGCACCACTAAAGACCCATGTAATCTGTGTTAGTGGACTATGACCTTTTAACAAGCTCGTGACGCAGGTGTTATTTCCATCTCACCATTGAGAACGAGGGGCAAAGGGAAAGACAGCCTGTGAACACTCTCTTCTTAGATGACGCGCAGATCCCCCAGACCAAGAGGGTGCAGCCAAGAGGCTCTCAAAGTTCAGACTCCCCAGGAGGGCTTGCGAGAACGCGGGCCCATCCCCAGAGGTCCCCGCTCTGAGGGGCTGAGAACTTGCGCTTCCACTGCGTTCCCAGGCAGCGATGAGGCTGCCAGTCCAGGGACCCCACGGTGAGAACCCCATTCCTTCCTCCTCCCACTGCCAGGTCCAGACTGTACCTAGCCCCCACTTCCACCCCCAAAGCTCAGCTGCCATTTTGCTAGAGAACCGGAACTCGAACTGCAAGGTGCCTGACTTTGGGCTGAAAGTGTCTTCTGTTAAAGCACTCTGAGAGCAGACTCAGTCTCTCTTTAAAAAAAAAAAAAAAAGACTGTATTTATTAATTTTAGAGAGAGCGGAAGGGAGGGGGAAAAAGAGGGAGAGAAACATCGATCGGCTGCCCCTCATATGCACCCCAACCTGCAATCCAAGCCTGTGTCCTTACCAGGAATCAAACCAGCGACCTTTCACTTTGTGGGATGATGCCCAACCAACTGAGCTACACCGCTCAGGACTCAATCAGTTATTTTTAAGAGACAAACGATGGAGCTGGAAAACCATGACTTTGCATTAAGTCCTCTCTTGGTTCCTGAGGGTCCCCGGTTTCTCCCAGCATCACTGTTTGACCGCTAGGAGGGGCAGACTCCGCCATCCTCCCTGAGCCTCCCCTGTCTGTACTGAGGAAGATCACGCCGGAAAGGTTCCAGCAGGACAGGGCCAGACGGGCACCCTGTGGACCAAGGTCGGACTTCGGATTTCATGTTGAGGAAGACGGAAGGCCACTGGGGAGTTCTGCGGCGACCAGCCCAGTGTGGCTGCTGCGTTGAGAGCACACGTGAAAGGGAGCAGAGAGACTCCATGAGCGGCTGCTGCACTAGTCCAGGCGGGAGCTGGCAGAGGCCTGACCAGCGTGGTGGTGGCGGGGGAAGGCCCAGGGTGAGGAGATTCTGGATAGAACTTGCGGCTAGTGCCAATGGGCCGGTGGCCTGCCGACGGGTTGGAGGAGGTGTGAAGGCAAGCCCTCATCCAGGAGTGCTCTAACCCCAGCTGAGGGGATGGGCCTCCTGTCAGGGTCCACAGGTTTCAAACGTTCTGTGCATAAAACAATTTGGGGACCTCGCCAGTTCCTGGGCCCTGGAATTCTGTCCCTTGGTGATGAGGCCCCAGCAGGTGCACTGGTGATGCCAGTGCTGGGGATTCCGCCCCTACAGGCGATCAGGAACCATTGCGAAAAACACTCCCACTTGGCCGTCCGCTCACGGGCCCTGGAGGAGGCGCTGGAGTAAAGACGTGGGAACACGGTACTTGAGAAGCCCGGCGCTGGCCTAGCTCTCTGCTATGGGCAATCAGGACCCTTTGGGGATGCATGGAACAAGCCTTCTTTTCTGAAATCCACTGCCCACCCCTCCCTACCATCTCCATCTGTTCGGGCTGCCACAACAAAACACCACAGCCTGAGTGGCTTAAACAGTAGACACGCATTTTCCCATCCTGGAGGCTGGACGTCTGAGGTCAGGGTGCCAGCAGAGCCCGGTCCTGGTGCGAACTCTCTGCCTGGCTCGCAGTCGGCCGCCTTCTGGCTGTGTCCTCACGTGGCAGAGCGAGCGAGCCAGCTCCCTGCTGCCTCTTCTGATATGGATGCCAGTCCCAGCGAATCGGGGCCCCAGCCTTATGACCTCATTTAACCTTGATTACTTCCTCAGAGGCCCCGTCCGCAAATACAGCCACATGCGGGGCAGGGTTTCAACATGCGGATTTGGCAGGGAGACAGTTCATTCCACAGCACCCCAGCATGCTTGGCTCTGCGGAGGTGCACCCAGCACCGGGGGACACGAACCAAGTCTCTGAGATTACCTGCGCCGTTCAGGAGAGATATCAGAAATCCTACCCCTCTCCCCTGTTCCCCACCAGCCCCCTGGAATAACCCCTCAAGGCTCTGATCGGGGTTGGAAACATCTCTTCGGTAACATTGCTGTGGTGACCTGTTAACAGTAAAAGTAATGAAAGGAAACAATATCGGTTAATATTTATAGAGCTGTCATTAAGTGCAAGGCCCTGGGCTAAGTGTGGTTATTTGACTTAACTCCACAGAAGCCTCATGCAGCAGGTGTTGCCGTCAAACCCATTTCACATTAGAGACTTGCCCAAGTCTCGTAGCTGCTAGGTGGCAGATCCCGGGAACCGTTCTCCTAACTTCTTTACTCCACAGCTGCTGCCATGTCGGTGTGGCAATTCCAGTCACGGAGAAGGAAGAAACGGCACCCGCCTCGCAGAGTGTGAGCGGTGGGCCTCACCCATCTCCGTTGCCAGCAACACGGTGCTGTCAGAGCCGGCAGCCTCGGCACGCGGGCTGCCCTCACCTGCCTCCTATGCCTGAAGATAAGCCGTTGAGTGTTTTTTTGAAACTTCATTTGGGCTGACGGACGTCGCTGGAGAAAGCAGCCTTTGAAACATTCCACTTGTAGCCACACGCACGTCTCTCACCTGAGACTGCCGTTCAGATATTGGGATGCGGCCCCTGACAGATGACGGCCTCATTCTGTCAATCAGTCGGGCGAGGGTGGGCCCCAGGGCTCCTTTGGCTCTGAGTCAGCTCTTCTCCACTGGCAGGGAGGGGTCCCTGCACACAGGACCTCATGAAAGCCCTGGTGGCTGTCCTCCAATAATCCCATCACCTAGTTGGGGGCTTGAGGATGGAAACAAAGATAATACCTGCATGTGCACAGCACTTGCCAACTTATAGAGTGCCCGTTTCCTCATATGATTCTCAGAGCAATGTTCAGAAGGGGAGGTTATTGCAAGTGTTCCCCATTTAGGGAGGAGGAACACAGACCCCAAGAGGCCACGCGGTCTGTCGAGGTCCCGCTCAGTGGCTGAAGCAGTGTTTAAATCCATGCCTATCTGACTCTCAGACCCACATCCTTTTTTCTACAGCATGCTCTTTCTTAACATCTGACATTTATGTATTATTTTACAGTTAACAGAGCCCATTTGCATATGTGATATAATTAAATCATTGTCGACAGCCAGGGATATTAACCCAGACTGAATATGAGATATTTCTTTTCCTCTCGAATATACCTGAGCCTCGTGCTGTTGCTTCTATTTCAAGGTACTGGTGTGCTGGGCTAGGGCGGCTCTTTCGAGTTCCTTCTCTCTCCCCAGCCCTTAAATCTCTTTCTTATTACTCACCCACAATAGATGTTTCTGTCTCACGGTACAATCCTAAATGTGTAAGTATACAAGCCTTCTGTTTGGAATCATCGGAAGGAAATAAAGCTGAATGATCTTGACTAGAATTAGCTCAGTGACTCCTATCCGTGCAGTGGAATGTTCCCCACAAGAGCTATCTGTAGAGTCTGCATCACCTCCAAGGCGGTTAATCACCAGAACCTCGGCCTGCTCTCCACTCCTCAGGTGCTGAGCAGCCTGGCTCCCTATCTGCGGCCCCACGGTCCCCCCAGACATTACGACGGTCTGTCCAGGCCAGTGGCTGGCATCTTGAAGGGCTCCATTACAGGACATCAAGCCTGGGCATTTCCCACGGGAAGGCATTTGAGTCTGCGGCATAGTGACTGGAAGTCAGATGGGCTGGTCTGCGTCCCAACTCTGCTGCTTGCCAGTTGTCTCGTCCTCAGCAAGTCGTTTATTCCCTTGAGGTCTCTGTTTCTTCATCTGTGTAGTGGGGACCATGCTCTCTGCCCCCAGTGGCTTTTATAAGGCACCGCCCGATACATGCTTCAAAGTGGCAGCAGTGACGCCTCCCGTGTCCCCCATTTTGCTCGTGCACTCTCCCCTCCCTGGAACTGCAGTGCTATCATAACATTGGTTTCATTTCTTCTTTTATTGCGGGTTGCTGACTGCTTGTCTCCATACCTAACTGTCATGAGGCCAGGGGGCCTCTTCCCCCCTCCCCAGCTCTCACAGAGCAGGCTCCCAACAAGTGTTTGTGGGATACATGAGCCCACTGGCTGGAATCACAGGAGGAAACCCCATGCAGGGAGGCCAGAGGGCCTTTGCCCCTGGGCACTGGGTGGCTTTGAGCCAGTCCCCTTCTGTCTCTTGGCCTCACTTGTCCCTCCTGTAAAATGTACGGCAGGCTGGGCCATTCCACAGGACTCCAGAAGCATCGAGCGTGATGGCAGCTTCGGAATGTTTTGAAAATGGTAATAACCAAAGGCACACACCGCATTTGTTGAGGACGCCCTGCCCGCCGGGACTCGGACGGCGCGGTTTCCCTGTGTCTGCTTATTCGGTCTCCCGGCCGCCCTGGGACGCCCAGACCAAGGTCGCATGTTCCTCGCCGAGGTCGCACTGTTAGAGAGTGGTGGTGCGGGGATGCCCACCGCCCGTCCACATGGCCTCTCCCCCTACCAGGAGAACAGCTCCTCAAGGCCCACCTTTCCAGAGGAGAGAGGGAGAGCCCGGGAACAGAAGTCACATGCAGGCCATCATTGTGTCTAAGCATCGCGGCAACATGTCACTATCACCCCCGTCCTTGGCTCGATGGAAAAATTAGTAAGGGTCAGGAAAGAACCATAAATCGACTCTGCAGAAAAATCATTACACCCAAGCCTGCAGCACCCAACTAACAAACATAATCAAAGACAAGGGCAGCTATTCCATCATTTCATTAATCACACAGGTCGTACCGCTGGCCACCAGACTGCCCCACAGGTCCCACTCCAGTCCCATCTAGTGTCACCCCTCATTCTGCCACAGCACGGACACAGGTTCCTGAGTCATGCTATGGGAGGACAGGCGCAGGCCCGGTCACCGCTTCCCGCAGCCCCTCCGTGCTACTCGCGGGATTCATAGCTCCAACGGGACCTTCTGTGGCTCAACACTCACTCCTCAGCGAGTGGTCAGGATCTCTGGCTCGGAAAGGACTCTGAAGACAACACAATCCAGGCCCTTATAGGATAAAAACAGCATGTGTATCTGGCACTGCGGGGAGTGCTTTATGAGCACCTCTCAGGTAAACCTCTGGGCGGTAGGTGCACTTACGACCTCCCACCCGTTCTGCCATTTCAAACTGTGTTTAATGACAAAGCAAAACTTTGCTTTTGTCTTGGGTTTTCTGCGTATCGGTTGGGCTCTGCAGGCTTCTGGGGTGCGGGGAGGTAAAGACATTCACTCAGAGTCCCACAGACTGGAGGCAGGGGTGAGATTCGAACCCAGGCTCTGCGAGTCTGCCCTCCCAGCATCAGGCTTCCTTAGAGAGTCAGGTAAGAAACTGTAAGTCATGAGTCAGCAAAACTGTTTCTCGTATATTTGTCTGGCTCCCTGCGGCTTCCCTCTGAGATCTTGAGCCGCGGCTGCCCTCCGTGACATTGCTTGGCTATCTCCACACTAGGCCATCTCCAGGGTGGGATGCTGGTCACCTCCCCAGGGGGCGCCTTCTGCTTGTGTGCTCTCTGCTTCCAAGTTGACATGTGCAAAGCCTCCCCACTGGGCCCGCTTTCCCATCGAGCAAATCTAACTCTTCTTCCCTGCCACGGCCTCGCCCTGAAGGATTTATAAGGCAGCAGCCTGGGTGAGTCAATCCACAGACACTCGCTGCCCACCTGTCGGGGGGTGCAGGGATGTGTGAGCCCTTGTGTGGAGGGGTGGGGGACTAGCAGAGGGGAGAGAGGGCTGTGGACCCGGGAGGGTGTTAGAACACAAAGGAAGAAGCCCAGAATTGCCCGCGAGAGGCAGGAAAGCATACAGAGCTCCCAAGGAAGGAAAGGCAGATGGTCTGGAGTCAGTGTCTGGTGCCCCCAACTCATCAGTTTCTTCCCCCCTCCTGAATCGAATCCATCAGCCATCAGGTGCACCCTGGGTCTTGCATTGTTTAAAAGGTTGCCTTGACATGGTACCTCCCAGTCTTTCTGTTGTTGCTCCCTGATCAGTCAAATTTCCCCAAAAGATCCTGGCACACATGCTGTGTCCACAGCCTTCGCCCTGCTTATCGGGGTGCACGTTCGCTATCTCTCCACCAAACTACTTGCGCCAAAAGACTGGGTACCGTCCCTTCCCTTTCTCTTAGCTCGTTCTCTCTCCGCAGCGTTTCTCAGCGTGGAAGCCTCCCTTCCCTAGACACTCTCTTCCCTCTCCTCGGACACCCCACTCTCCTGCTTCCCTTTGTATCTGTCTGGTCACTCTGGGCTCAGGCTCTGCGGCCCGCTGCTGGCCTCTCTCTGCTTTACCTGGCCTGGGGTCCTGCAAGGCTCTCTCTCGTCCTGTCATTCATTCCCTAGGCTTTAAGTATGATGCCTCCAATCCTTATCTCCAGGTCAGGCTGACTTTTTTTCCCCACTGAGGTATCCCATTAGCATCACCAAGAGCCTGTTAGAAATGGATCTCTTGGTCTTCCATTCCCAACCCTGCTTGTCCTTAACTCCCACCCATTTCAATAAACATCTCCGCCCATCTCTCTGCTCAAGCCGGAAGTCCCAGGGCCATCTTTGAAACCCCTCCCCCTGCATCCTAAGTGCTTTCTACACTTCCGCACTTCATCTCCACCACCACCGCCCCCCCAACCCCCGCCCCCTGGCCTGGAGGCCATCGCTCCCCTGGGCTCCCGTGCTGCCTCCTTGCTGGCGTCCACACGTCCACCATCGCCCCACCCAACGCAGAATCCAAAAGGCCCTTTTAGAAGCACGAATCAAGCCACAGATTCTCCTGCTTTAAGTTGCCTGACAACGTTCAGGACACGATCCACATTCCTCTGCCCGCTCTGCGCGGACTGCAAGACCGAGCCCCGCCTGCTGCTGCAGCGCCCCGAGTTCTGGTGCACCCCCTTTTCCTGTGTGTTACCCCCCGGCTCGCTTTCATTTCCTAGGAGCCGCTGCACACTTTCCCAGTGGAGGGCTCTTGTCACTAGCTGGTCCCTCCGCAGAGACACCCTTTCCCCGAGTCCTGACCTGGTTTGTGTTTAGATCTCAGCTCCAAGGTCACTGTTACCGACAGATCTCACCTCCTCATAGAAATGAGGCCTTCCCTGCTATTCTCCTTAAAACTTAGTTATTTCATTTTTGTGTTTCTGTGTCTAATGTCTGTCTCTGCAACCAGATCTTCAGGGGCACGAGGCCTGGGTGTCCTATTGGTCACTGCACACACCCTTCGCTACTAGTGCCTGTGACGTGGCAGGCACTCGTCGAACATCAGCCGACTAACTGAAATCGATAGGCATGGTGCATGGCGCATGGTAGGTGTTTGATAAATGTCAATTCTCTCCTCCTTTCCCTGCTTGGGTCATTGATGGGTTTTGTCAGCATGCCTTTAGCATCCACTTAGGGTGGAAAGAACCCAGGCTTTGTATCACAGATGCCTAAGTTCACATCCCGGATCTGCCGAGGGACCTTGGCTCATTTTGGGAACCTCAGCTCTTATCGACCCTGTCAGGTCCCTGCTAGGAGGGGGAAGGTGAGGGAGGGTCTGATGAGAACAGAGATGTAAGGGGGTCCCGCCTGGTGACTGGCTAATGGAAGGTGCCCTGCAAATGTGATCTTATTTCCTTATTGTCTTTAAGTCATCAGAGGGGCCGAGCCTGATGGATAAACAGCCAACTACTGGGAAGCAAGGGCTCAAAATCTCTATCCATTATAGCTGTTCTTTTTCCCCCAAACAGTCAGCCTGGGGGCAGTGAGACCACCCTGACTCCCCCAGCCAAGGCAGCCGCTTCCCTGCTCTCCATGCTAGCCCTCCAGGGAACTGGCTGGGCCTCCTGGAGTTCACAGAAGACTGGAGTCAGGAGCCTGGGCGGGGGTGCCCACACTCCTAGGGGGCGGAGCCCTGTCCTCAAGGGGAGACCCTTTTGAGGAACTCTGAGGAACCGGCCTGCCACTTGGAGAGGTGACGGGAGGCAGATCAGTGTTAAAAATTAGACAGAGAGGTGGGTTTCAACTTGACTCCCATTAAGAATGTCACTTTAGAGTACAAATGAGAGAGAAGAGAAATGCTCTTTTATGCGGGAGTTTATTTTTGTCACTTTGTCAGCGAGAAATTACAGCCCTGAGGGCATTGGAGCTGCACAGAATTACCCAAAACATTAACATGCAAATTGCCTTCTTTAGTGAAGGTAATTTTATTAGTGCAGGAAAATGTTCCTTTCACTGTACTCACATTCAGGAGCAGGGCTGTCTGGGGGCCAGTTGGGGCCACCGCAGATGGAGAATTAGGGAGAGGCCTGAGCTTGGTTAGGATTCTATTACTTCCTCTAGTGGGGACCATGCAGGGAGCACTCCACAGTGTCACAGCTGGTTACCGCGGGTGCACCGAGTGCAGAGGGCAAATGACTCATTCAAGATCATACAGCATTAATGGCAGAAGAGGAGGCAGAGCTGAGGTTGTGTGACCTGTGTCTCGGTTAACCAGGTGAGTTCAGGAAATAGCCACTCTAAGAATAAGAAGTCCAGTAAGATCCCATCCCGCCATCTATTCATTCACTCACTCACTCAGTCATGTATTCGTTCAGTAAAGCTTTCATGGTGCTCAGGAGGTCCTGGACCCCAGACATCAATCAGGCATGGGCATCAAGATGCTCAGCATCCACTGAGGACAGGTGTGGAGGGGATACAGACTTACGCAAGACTTATGTAGGATCCAGCAAGGTAGGACCTACTGCAGGGGTGGCAAGAACAGAGCCCAGAGGAGGGCACGGCTGACTGTCCGGAACGCAGGTGGATGGGCAAGGAAGCTTCACAAAGGTGGTCTCCCATGAGGGCACTGTCCAGGTGGTCAAGATGGGGGACGGCACTGCAGGCAGGGAGACACGCATGACCAGAGGCACACATGGAAGCATGTTGGCCTGGCCCAGAGTAGCCCTATGGCTGCTGCATAGGGCGTGTGGGAGGAGAGTGGCGCGGGGTGAGGTCTGGGGGTGCAGAGGGTGGACAGGAGGCTGGCCAGGCCAATCTCGAAGGCTGAAGAGCTCAGATTTGATTTTGCAGGTGACAAGCAGGCCCTGTACGGCCCGTTAAGAACAGAACCACGTTCCCTTGAGACTTCAGGAGGGAGGGGGTGTCCCAGGCCCTGGAGTGCCAAAGTGACAGAAGGTTGTATGAGGCTGCGCTTATATAAGGCTTGCTGCTTTCTTCACAGACGCAATCAGTGGAGAAGTGTGGGCAGAGACACCCACCTACTACCACGACAAAAGCACCTCAGTCATGTAAGGTCTCACCAAACGGCTCAGGTGTGCTCCCTTTCCCAGCAGGTCACTTTCCTGTGCCCTGAGCTGGGGGGCAGCTGCAGGGTATGAGTGGGGCTGGGCCCAGGGAACTGCTCCCACAGCTCTGGGAACTGTCTTTTAGGGAAGCAAAGGGGAAATGTGGCTATTTCAAGTACACACAGAGTTATTATGGAGATCCTGAGGGGGCGTACTCTATCTCAGGGTTTCTTAACCTCAGTCCCTTTCAGATCTGAGGCCAGCTAATTCTATGTTGTGGGGTCTGCTCTCTGCATTCCAGGATGTTTTGCAGTATCCCTGGCCTTACTTGCTAGATGCCCATAGCAACCTCCTTCCCCAGTTGTGACAACCAAAGATGTCCCCAGAGCTGGCCAAATGTTTCTGGGGGCAGGGGTGGGGCAAAATTAGCCCCCGTTGAGAATCACTGATTTATGTAGACCTCGGGGAACACATGAAGGTCAAGGACCCCGGACCACTGGAAGTCTCCCAAGTCTACCAGTGGAATGTAGGGTATCCCAAGGGCATGGCCCTGCCTTCTCTCTTCTCCATGTGGCAAAGGATGGGCAGAGTGTAGGTTTCATCATGGGCTTGTATATTGAGTCTCTCAAGAAGAAATGTGTGATTTATTCCCCAGAAAGATCTAGGAAAAAGAGCAGGGTGGGGAGCTAGAAAGCCAGTGGACAGCAGGGAGTTCTCCCCTTAAGTCACCAGGGTCTCTGAGTTTGTCATCTGCAAAGCATGGACATTGGAACAGATGGTCTATGGGGCCTTTCTGGTTTTAGACACGGTGACTCTATGGCAGGAGGGTGAGCACTCGTTGGAGGCTGCTACTGGCGAGTACTGGAGTTGGGCCCATGCGAGAGACAGTGAACTCTAGGCTGGGAAGAGCTCTGTCTTGGCTAAATCAACCAATATTTTTTAATCCTCACCTGAGGATATGTTTATTAATTTTAGAAAGAGACAGGAAGGGAGGGAGGGATGGGGGAGAGAAAGAGAAAGAGAGAGAGAGAAAGCGAGATGTGAGGAATATCAATTGGTTGCCTCCCATATGTGCCCCAACTGGCCATCAAACCTGCAACCTAGGTGTGTGCCCTGACCAGGAATAGAACCCACAACCTTTTGGTGTATGGGACGATGTTCCAACCAACCAAGTCACCCAGTCGGGGCTTGACCATTTCCTTGACTACAGACCGGGAGTGACCAGATGGCTCATGAGCTTCACCCTTCACTCTCAGGATAAACGACTAAGCCCATAATTTCCATGGAATTCCATGGAAAATCTCTGAAAGAGCCTGTTGGAGAAACACTCCTAGAATGCATGCGATCGGTGCAGTTTCTCACAGGCCATTAGAATTTAAACACAAAAAATTTTAGCTCAGAAACTCTTCTGAAAGTCACAGTCCAGGGACTGACGCCCACTTAGAATCCCCGATTGGGCGATAAGGTTGTAGAGCGCTCTCTCTCCGCAGTGCTCGACACTGCACCAGCAGGGCTCCAATGTGACAACGCTGGGTTACAACTGAGTGGGCTGCAAGGCAAAGGCTCTAGTTAAGGAGGAGCCTTTAGGGAAACCCAAAGGCAACAGGAGAAGAAAGTAAACCCAGGAAACTAAAGGCTCTGGCACCTGTGGCTGCAGCAAACATTAAGTACAGCCCAGCTTCGAACCAGGCTCACATAAAGCCTCGCAATAAAAGCTGATTACCCTAATTTCTAGTTAGTGCCAGCTATATCATGTCCAGCTTTCAACAAAAAGTTACAAGGCCTGCTAAACGGCAAGAATAAACATTGTCTAAAGACACAAAGGAAGTTATCAGAACTGGACTCAGATTATGACACCGATGTTGGAACATTACCTGGCGGGAGACTCAAAATAAAGAGAATTCATGTGATAAGGGCTGTAATGGAGAAAGTAGGCACTACTCAAGAACAGATGGGTGGGAAGGAAAGAGATGGAAACACTACAAAAGAATCAAAACAAATACTAGAAATAAAAACCCTGTAACAACAATGAAGGATGCCCTCAACAGACTTCTCAGCAGAGTGGACATGGCCAAAGAAAGAATCAGTCAGCCTGAAGCTATGTCAACAGAAACACCACAAGCTAAGCTGCGAAGAGGAAAAAGAATGCAAAAAAAGGAGAATGCCCAGGAGCAGTGGGATAATGATAAGAGGTGCTCTACACACATAATGGTGATGTCGGAAGAAGAAGACAGGAGAAGTTTCCAAAATTAATGACAGGCCCCAAAGAAGGAATAAATGAAGGCAAAATAAAATCTCTTAATTTTTCTTAATTGACTCCATAGATTACTGTTTAAAGTAATAATAGCAGCCATGTATTGGGTGATAACATCTTAGGAATAAGTGAATGGATAATAGCAGTGTTATTAGGAACGAACGGGAATATTCAGTCCTAAGGTCCCTGCACCGTCTGTGAAATGGCATAGTGTTATTTGAAAATGAACTTACTAGCTGGGAAAAATGCATTGTAAACTCGAGGACAACAACTGAATTCAAAAATATATATAACTGATATGTTAAACGACAAGAAAAATGGAATTATATAAAATGCTCAATTAAAACCAGAGAAGGCAGAAAAGAGGAGAAGATTAAAAAAAAAATGAACAAGTACAACAAATAGAAAGTAGTTGTAAACATGGTAGATATTAACCCAACTATATCAATAATTACTTTAAACATGAATGATTTAAATATATCCATAAAAGAAACTGTTTTATTTAATTGGAGTGGATGAAAAAAACAAAACCTAAGTATATGTTGTTTATAAGCAAACTACTTTAAACATAGATGTAGATTAAAAGGAAAGAGATAGAGAAAGATCATGCTGACATCAGCCAAAAAGAAAGTTGGAGTTGCTCTATTAATTTCAGGCAAAGCAGACTTCAGAACAAGGAAAATGATCAGGGATAAAAGCAGGCATTACATAACAATAGAGGGTCAATTCTCTGAGAAGGTGCAACAATCTTTATAACAGGGATATAGCTAAAAGCAGAGTGTCAAAATACGTGCCAGATAGAACTGCATGGGAAAACAGACAAATTCACTCTCGTAGTTGGAGATTTCAACCCCCCTCCATCGGTAACTGACAGGCCCAGCAGGCAGAAAATTGGGCAGGAGATAGTTGAATTGAATGGCACCATCAATCAACTGGATCTAATTGACATGTATAAAATATGTCATCCAAGAAGAGCAGAATACACATTCTTCGCGGTCCACATGGAATAGTCACAAGACAGACTACATCCGGGGACATAAAATACACCTTAACAAATTTAAAAGAATAAAAATCATACAGAGCATGTACTCTGATCATAATGGAATTAAACCAGAGCTTAATAACTGAAAGAGGGCTGGAAAGTCTACTACGTGGCACATGTCTAAGTAACATACGGGTCAAAAAATAAGTCTCAAGAGAAACTTTAAAATATTTTAAACTAAGTAAGTATGAAAATAGAACTTACTGAATTTTGTGGGATGCAGTGAAAGCAGTGCTTAGAGGGCAATTTATAGCATTGAATGCATACATTAGACAAGATAAAGGATCTACGGTCAGTCATCTGAGCTTCCACCTTAGGAAACTAGAGAAAGAAGAGCAAATTAGGTCCAAAGCAGGCAGAAGAAAAGAAGTAATGAAAATCAGAGTATGAAGCAATGATATTAAAAGAGGAACTCAATACAGAAAATTAATTAAACCAAAGGGTGAGTCTACGAAAAGATCAATAAAATTGGTAAACCCCTAGCCAGGTCAACCAAAAAATAAAGAAAGAAGGTTGCTAGGCTGCTAATTAGTAATTTTAGATTACTAATATAGGAAATAAAAGAGAGATATCACTACTGATCTTGTGGACATTAAAAGGATAATAAAGGAATATTACGAAGAACTCTATGCTCATAAATTTAGTAGCTTAGATGAAATGGACCAATTTTTTGAAAGATGCAATTTACTAAAACTCACACAAGGAAAAACAGATAATCTGAATAGGCTTACATATCTATTAAAAAGAATTGAATGAACAATTAATAACTTTCTAAAAAAGAAAGCATTAGGCCCTGATGGTTTCACTGATAAATTCTACCAAACACTTAAGAGAGAAATGATAAAACTTCTCTACAATCTCTTCCAGATGAGTAAAGCAGAGGGGACTACATCCTAATTCATTCCATGAGGTCAGCATCACCCAGACCAAAGCCAGATAATGGCATTTCTAGAAAGGAAAACTTACAGACCAATATCTCTTATAAACACAGATGCAAAAACCCTCAACAAAATGTTAGCAAATCAAATCTAACAATGTTTAAGAAGAATTCTGCACCATTACCAGTGGGGTTTATTGTAGGTGTGCAAGGCTGCTTCGAAATTCAGAAGTCAAATAATGTAATCTTTCACAACAGGTTGAAGAAGAAAAATCATGTGACCACATCGATAAATGCAGGAAAAGCATCTGACAAAATCCAACACCCATTCGTAACAACAACAACAAAAACCTCTCAGCAAACTAGGAATAGAGGGGAACTCCTCTACGTGATAAAGAATATTTCCAACACACTACACACCTGTTAGATTGGCCAAATAAAAAAAAACCTGACAACTCTAAGTGCTGACAGTGTGTGGAGCAACAGGAACTCTCCTTGTTTGCTGATGGGAATGTGAAATGGTAAGGTCGCTTTGAAGACTAGCAATTTCTTAAAAATCTAAACATAGTTTTAAAAAAAATCCTCACTCTTCACTCGAGGACATGTTTATTGATTTTAGGGACTGGGGCATGGAGGGCACAGAGAGGAGAGAGAGAGAGAGAGAGAGAGAGAGAGAGAGAGAGAGAGAGAGAGAGAGAAACATCAATCAGTTGCTTTTCCCAGATGCAGCCCAACCGGGGACTGAACCTGCAACCTTATATAAGATGTACAAGATCATGCTCCAACCAACTGAGCTTCCTGGCCAGGGTTCAACATAGCTTTAACATACAATCTAGCAATCATGTTTCTGGGCATTTGCCCACTTGTGTTGAAAACTTATGTTCACGAAATCCCTGCAGACTCTTGTTTACAGCAGCTCTACCCATACTCTCCAAAAATCAGAAGCAATCAAGGTGTCCGTCAGCAGGCGAATGGATTAATAAACTGGCACATCCATCCAAAGGACTATTGCTCAGAGATACCAAACACAGCTCTGCCCAACCCTTAGGGATGCCTCAACCACTGAATTGGACTCTTGGGCCAGGGGACATTTGGGATTGGCATGGTCCTTCCATCTTCAGGAGCTCGTGACCGTTGTCACTTCCCAAGGCAGCACAGGACTGAGGTTTGGTCCAGGTTCCTGCTTTGCCCCCGACACCCTCTTTAACCCCTCTGAGACCTGGTTTCCTCCTCCCTAAGCGGAGTCCTGGGAATAAGACCAAGCTCGCCAGCAATATGAACAAGTGGACTGGAAAACTGTTCTGTGACGTGTGAACCATACTCATGTGTCAGGAATGATGACGGCGGTTAGCACAAAGAGAAAAAGGGCTCCTGTTTACTTCCTTACTAAGTCCTTACAGGGCAAGGTGGCTGTCTCCTGTCCTGTTTTAAGAGAAACTGCTGCTCCCAGAGCTGAAGTGTCCCCTCTCGGGGCTCCCAGAGGGAGGTGCGGGGTCTTGAACCTGCCTGTCTGCCTCCGATGCTCATGCTTTCCCCCTAATGCTCTGTGTTGCTGCCGCTTCTCCTACAAGATCTGGGGAGGGCAAGCAACAAGTAGGAGAAAAGGGGACAGCTGCATAAAAAACCATTCTGCTGTTTTCCTTTTGTCTCTTTCTTGGGTCCTGAGGCCAGGAAACGGGCGGGGATCCTGGTCCCTGCATCCTGGAGCTGACGGAGAGGATGATGAAGAACAGGCGCTGGCCTGACGAAGGGGCTGGGGTGTGAACACAGACCTCCTGGCCGCCGTCGCCAAGGGGAAGCGTAATCGCAGAAAGTGCAGCCTGCCCGTAACACCCCGAAGAGGAGTGTCTGTGTGGGGGGAAGGAACTGGCGTTTCTGTGGGCTCGCCTGCTTGCATTAAAAATAATTCTGACTCCGACCATTTTGTAAGCGTGTAAGGCACACTTCCAGAGAGGCCCATCTGACTCCGAGATGATTTCAGGGCTGAAGAATGTCGCTTGTGCCAGACATGTCGTGCAAGCTGCTGTGTGCAACCTGCCTAGCTGTCCGTGGCCCCCGTCTTTCAGAGGGAGGGGCCGTCCATGTATATGTATAAGCGAGGCTGTGCTAAAGGTTCCAAGTAAGAACACGTACCTTGTTAACCAAATATATTTCCGTGGGACTCATTCCAGCTGATGCAGATAGAGGAGGTAGGGGGTCTGAAGTCCACCGAGGAAATTTGGGGAGAGACCATAATATGACTCAGACACTCACAGGATCGGCTGATTGCCAGCGTCTTGGGCTTGCTGTGCACCTACTGTGTGCCAGGCACGGTGCCAGGCTTCCTTAAGGTGGGAATAGCTCTGCTTAATAATCCAGCATAAGGGGTAGATGCCATACTCTCATTCCAGTGTTTAATGAACACTGTGATCCGTGTGGTCAAGGAGGAGGGCTGGGTGCTGTCAGAGCCCAGGGGAAGGGGGACCGGGCCCAGCCAGAGGGCTGGGGAAGGCTCGTTGAGGAGACGGCCCAGGCGATGTGTGCAGGGGGAGGGGGTTTTCTGCACAGCCGAGTGCCCATGGTGGAGAACCTCCAATGTGGCCAGCCACTTGGCCGGAGTGAGTGTGCGTGGCGATGGGCTGTGCGCCTGCAAGGCCCCACTTACTCAGGTGCTCCCCCCAAGTTGGAGTCGTGACACCAGCAACTGGCAGGCCACTGATGGCTGGCTCTGAGTTGAGAGGTGATGCTGAGGGAGAGCTGCCGGCAGCCACGGCCATTCCACGGCAGCCAGCAAGTGCCCACCAGTGTGAGAGCAGACACACGGAGGACCGGTGAGGGCCGGTCATCCGAGACCACCACAGGGCGGACACGAGAGAGACTGGCCCTGGCTGCTCAGGCCCGCAGCCATGAGGCCTCTGTGCTGCTGCATTTCCTGCTGCCATCCCTGCCCTCGGGGACCTCTCAGTCCCCACCGCCCCCACCTTCCTTGAGCCGGACCCAAGGCCTCCCCTTCACAGCCAAACAGTGTGGTGTAGGACAAAGGGGCAGCCAGGCACCAGGTCGTTTACAGCAACGGTCCAGGCCAAGGCGGGCGAGGGCAGTCTTGCGGGAGAGGAGAGGAGGGCCCGGCCCTGTGTTGGGCACCAAGGGCGTGTCTGTTGCCCCCTGTCCTATCCCTCTCCCAGGCTGTGAATATCTCAAGGCAGGCACTTCTTTTCTGTTCCCAGCACCTCTGAGCACCCAGCATGAGGAGGTGCGAGGATGAATTTCCTGAAGGCGGGTGCAGGGAGAGTAACATGATAGCACCAGTAGCAGCCCCGCTTCCGGGGCGTCCCCTGCGGCAGACCCTGCTTGGAGTGCTTCCCGGGCCTTGTCTCACTTCATTCCTGGCAGTGACTTTGTGAGGTGGCACCATTATCATCTCCACTTGACAGCATATGAGCATGAGGCGCAGAGGACGGTATGTAACTTGCAGAGGCTACACAGTTAGCAAGTTATCGAGCCCAGACTCGGAGGCAGGTTTGGCTGCTCTCCCAGGGCCCAGGGCTTTGGTTTTATTGCCAGTCAAACCAAGGCAGCCCCGGGAAGAGGATGTATAGCTCAGGTGTTCTTCAAGTAGCAGAAGAATTATTCCTTACTTTGGTTGGAGATCTGTAGCATATGTCAGACATTAAACCACGTCACTCTTAGATTTCCCTATGTAAACAAGGGGTGTACACGTGTGTGCTCATGTGTGCTGCGCATGCCCACGCGTGTGGCATGCCCACGCTTGTGTGGGTGGAGAAGGAGGGGGCGAGGGAAAAACTCTCCAGTCCATTTTTTTCCTTCTTTGCCATCATGTTTCCCTTGGTTCCTGGGAGGGACCTTTAGCTTATATCTTCAAACAGCAAAACGTCTGGCTGCAAAGTGAGCAAAGCTGTTCAGGGTCAGAAGCCCTGAGAGATCAGCCGTGTGTTAAATGGATGAGATGCCCAGATGCTGTGATCAAATGTCCCCTTTGCTAGTGAGATATTTGTCTCTCAAAGATGACACCAGCGATATCTCCTTTAAAATGTATTGCCTCAATCGTGATGCCACCCTAGCCTCTCGCCCTGAGAAGTGAAATTCCACTCTGGGAAGAGTGGAGAGCAGAGTCTCAAGGAGGAGGAGGAGCTTGTGTGTGCAATTGATGTGAAATAACTCCACTTGCATTCACAAATTTGTTTCTTCGCCTGTGGCTGGGCAAGAGAGGGCTACCACACCCCAGTTTTGCTGACAACCCGCATTTGGATTCCTGTGTTCTGCTGGAAATTCTGACACTGGAAATTGAAATCTTTAGTTTTTTTTAAAAGACAGTTATATCGGCCTGCTGGAGACTGGGAGATTGCCTATTACTAAATTCCGTCCAGCTCCCCAGTAGTCACTGGCATCCCAAGAGAGAGGAAGACAAACCTATCCAGGGACCGATGAGCAGAGGAGGCTCGCTGGCTGGGGAGAGGCGGGGAGCGGGCTGGTGTTGAGAAGAGCCACGTGTTATAGGTGGGTTATCGTCAAGCCCTAGCTCTTGTTTCGGTGAGTTAGTGAATGCTTATGCCATTATTAAAAATAACTAATTCAAACAGCTAACTGAAGAAAAGTAGACTATGCACGGACCAAGATCAAAGTGTCTCAGGAACCAGGGATTATGATTAATCCAAACTTATGCACCTGGCCAAACTTGAAAAAACCAAAAATTGAAAACAAGCCTATTCAAAAGGGCAGTCTCAGATTTCGATTTTATAACATGCATGCTTTTTCCTACTAGTCTTTCCCCTCACTATTCTTTTTAAACATCATTTTTCCTCTCCACTTCAAGAAGGGGTTCATAAAGGTCTCAAGCCTCAGGAATCTGGTTAACCCCCTTAGCGGGTGCCGAAGTCTCATTCGGACTGAAGGAAGATCCGGGCTGGCTTCTATAAAGGGGACGGTACATGAGCTCGTGGACAGAGCTGGTGAGGGTGCTGGGTGATGATCTTATCCAAATTGGCTGGCATTTCGTGGTGGACAGTGAGGAAAGGAAAGGGAGACCCTGTCAAGGCAGACCACCGCTACCCCGGGCCGAGGTTCTCACACTCAGAACTGCCTGCTTTGAGAATGGGCTGGGGTTATTTTTGGCTTTCGTCTGCCCATGAGACATTTACTGGACACTGAGCGAGATCCTCTCCCATGCTCTGGGCCGTGTGGTAGGCCCTCGGGTCCCGAGCGCACAGTGAGTGCCTTTTCTGGTTCACACACCACTCTAGGTGCTTCATACGCGTTCTCTCTCCTAACCCTCACAGACCTTCCTTTGTTGCTTCCCTCGCAGGAGCTCTGACCATGCCTGATTATATCTGCCAGCCGTGTGTCCTTTGCACGTAAGGCTAGAGACAGTGGGTGTAATGGAAAGATAATGGGCAGACTGCTCTTGGTTCAAGTCCCAGGACCCCAGGTGGAATACTTGCCACATCAATTTACATTCACCTCTTTAAGCCTCAGGTTTCTCATCTGTCAAACGGGAATAAGAGCCCTTATCTCACAGGCCTGTGTGAGATTAAAGGAGATAATTCGTAACAAGTACTTTTTATTTCTGTCACATAGTAAATGTAACACAGTAAACGGGCTCTTTTTTTTTCTTCTTTAGAGCAGGATCTGTAAATAATTTCTCTTTATATTCCCATAGGGCCCAATACCTGCTAACAAGTTCAGTAGCTGTTTGTGAATGAATGGATGATGAGTGAATGAATGAGTGTGTGCCCTTTGCGAGTGAGAGCTCATGTTCAACTATCCCTCTGACTTCTTTCTTGCCAGCGCCACAGCAGCCCTGGGACGTGGCACCCACCCCCCTGGCCAGGGCTCAACTGAGAAGCCCTGGGTTTGGCACCATGAGGGGAAGGAAGGACCCTCTCATCTCCCCGCTGCCACTTGCCAAAAGAAGAGCCACCACCCAGACTCAGCCCCAGGTGTCTTCTTTTGCCATCCAGTAGCTTCCTGAATGGTCCTAAGAACGTGGGAGGCTTCAGAAGCTCCTTCTCTTTGGAAATCAGGGCATCGAACCCACCTTCCCAGAAGGTGAGGATGTGCCTCTGGTTGGCACCAACCAGTAGATGGCAGTGTTCCGAGATCGCCAGCACTACCTCCACCCCAGCCCTGCCGGCTCCTTTCAGGAGCGCTGGAAACAGGGGCATAAGCTCAAGGCTGAGGGAAGGGAAGACAGGCACCTGGACTCCACACCACCTCCCACTTCAGTTCCTTCCTCCACCGGTCACAAGCCCCGCCCCTCCTCAGTCAATCAGATGATAAAGCACCCTTGGTGTGGCCCTGGATTGGGGACCCTGGATTGGGGGCCCAGGAGGCCCAGGAGGCCCAGGAAGCAGGAGGCTTGAGTTCAAATGTGACCACTGCTACTCGGTGGCTCTCGGATTTTAGACAAGTCCCTTTGGCTTTTGGCTCCTTAGGATCCTCATCTGGAAAATGGGATACAGTCACCCACCTCACAGGCTGGTGTGAGAATTGGGAGATGTTCTCCACATTGTAGCTACCACACTTCTTGCTCCACATGCTTGGGCAGAAGCAGGGGAAAGGCCTGGAAGATCCCAGACTGAGATTTGTTTGTCAGAATGGGCTAAAAATAAGTACTTGTCTCATCTCCTTAGCTTGGTCAGCAGGCCCCAGAAAGCTGGTGGACCCCAGAAAACCTCACCAAGCCTGTATTGCCGACAGCCCCCATGGATTCCGCTTACAGGGAGCAATTTAAGAGGCAAACAAAACAGGAAAAGCTACTCACAATTAACAATGGGCCAGATGGTAATGCTAGTTTGAAGCAATAAAACATGATAAATAGCTTCCTGCTGCTACTCCTGATCAATTTCAATATTTAATAATTCCACTGCCACCCCACCCCCTCATCTGGCCCCCTCCACAGGACCCTGCCACACTCCCCGCATTCGACTCACAGAGCAAACACTTCTTCACTTTCTGAAGGCGTCAGCAAAAAGCTCTCTGCTCGGCTGTCACATGAGCAGTCTCGGCCCTCGAGATGATAATTAATCTGCCTGCCTCTCCTGAAGACGCTCCATCGCCAGCCTCTCCCGGTTGCCAGGGAAGGCTGAGGGGGCGCGCACTGTGGAGACACCTGGGAACACTCGCCCTGTGGATTCAACGAGTGTTGGTGCTCCCCAAAGGCTGGGAGCTGGGTGGTCATCTGACTCCAGGACCAATTAGCAGGACAAAGCAACTGAGAGCCTTACCCACCAGCCGTGCCTCTGAGCCTCAGTTTCCATCTCTGTACAATGCAGATCATCAAGCCTGCCTCCAGGAGGGTGCTAACCTGTCTGTGCTGCGCATGTAAAAGGCCTGGCAGAGGGTTTGGCACGTAGGAGACGCATAACAAGGGGCAGCTGGGAGCATCATTATCACTGTGAGACCGATCAGCAAAGGAAGCCCGAGCACGGGGCCTGCAGGGAGGGCCCGCTGGTGCCTGCGGTCAGGAGACTGCAGCCCAGGGCAGGCCTCAGGTGGGCGCAAGCTCTAGCTGTCAGAGGTCAGACGGGCCTACTCCGGGACTCTCCCCAAGTGGTGCCTGCTAATAAGATTAACTGCCTTGTACTGCCACCGAGGGCTCCGAAGCGTCTGACACCCCATGGACACAGGAGACCTCAGGCATCCTGGAGAGCAGGGCTTGTTGGCACCATTGACAGAACAGGAAATGGAGACTAGGAGGTGAAATGGCTTTTCAAATTAACATCCTACAAAAGGCATAGTCAGTTCTAACCTGGATCCCCCACCTTCCAATGTCATGTCCTCTCCACCAAACCGCAGGAGAAAGTTGCTCCCCTGGGCGCTGCCTCCTCTGTGAGTCCCTTCCGGAGGGAAGCCCAGGTGCCAAGTGACCCGAGCTGCAGTTTACTCGCCTGTGAAATGAGGCTGGCACTGCCTACTGCACGGGGACGTTTAATGAGGGAATATGCATGAAAGTACTTGGTAATTTTGTGAGGAGCTGTACAAATGTCAGGTACGGTTATTATGACTGTAGAAAAACGCCGGTTGTGAGGGAAAAGATCAGAAATTCATCCACCTTAGGTGGATCCTTCTCATGGAAGCCTTAACACCACAGAACCTAGAAGATCAAGAGCAAACCTGTGTGTGGCCTTCAAGGCCTTTGCAGCTCCTGCAACCCCATCTCGGCCCCTTCTCCCTCCCTTCTTGCTCCAGCGTACCCGAGCCCCTTGGGGTTCCCTGAGCCTTTCACAGGTGTTGGTCCCGAGCCCAGGCAGCATTCCTGCTGGAGCAGGGTCTGTCCCACCCCGTTCACAGGCTGATCGCATTCTCTGCCCTCCGGGACGTCTCCCGTGGGGGCCCCTCTGGGTGCCCCAAGAGCCTCTCTGCCCTTCCGTCCCCCTAGCACAGGCCTCACTCAGCTCATGCTGTCTTCTCATCTGCCTCCCACTCAACAGAGAGTTTTTTCAAGGTGAGAACCAAGTGCTGTTCACTCCAGTCTATCCAAGGCCTGGCCCAGCGCGTGGGTGTGAAATTAGAATTTGGGTGGGCACAGCCTTGTAGCAGACAATGTCCCTGAACTCAAATTCGGCTCAGTCCCTCAAGCTGATAGGGGAGCCTTCCTCCTTCCCCCACCTTGACCCTGAGAGAGAAGGAACAGAAAAGGTACTGCCCGCCCCTGTCTGAATTCCCGCAGGGTGTGGCGGAGATCGGTCACCAGGTACCTGAGTCCCGCTGGGCCAGGGTCATGGAGTTCCAACGCCTTGTGATGTCAATGTACAGGATGTCCACGGCGGCCATGGACAGGCTGCTGCTGCTCAGCTTGCAATTCCTGCCAAAGACGGGAAGGGACATGTCACTGAGGCACCGGCCCGTCCTGCCCTGTCCGGCCTCCATGCCTTTGCCTGGGCTGTGCTTGCTGCCTGACAGGCCGCCCCCCGCCCCGCCCCCCTTCCCAGAGCTGGAACTAATGAAGGGTGCATGGCGGGGAATGGTGGGAGAGAAGCTGGAAATGTACCGTAACTCGAGGTTAGATCACATGGGTTCCCGTAATTTGGCTAATTAGGGCGTTAATGGGCTGCACAGAGCAAGGACTTCAGGAGGGCGAACCTGGCTCCGCCACTTAGAAGCCAGATGGGCCTCGTTAAACAGTTTCTCCTTCCTGAGCCTCAGTTTCCCCACCTATAAACAGGCGGTCCTCACTGCGGTCACGTGCGCCGGCCTGTCCGTATGCATCCAGTGCAGGCCCTGTCTGCTCAGAGAGAGAAGTGTCGCCCCTTCACCTTCACTAGCCTCTGGAGAAGGAGGTGAGCTGGACCCATAGCGCTGTGTTCTCCTGCCAGCGTCCAGGCAGCTGATGGTGGCACGCTCAGTGACCCAGTGACAGCAGCACGTCACTGGGGCCCGCCGACAGCGTCGCTACTGTACAGAGCAATTCCCCCCTGGAAATGCCCACCAGGAGAGTCCTGGGGCCAAATCTGCAGACTGGGGCTTGGGGCCTCTGCACTCCACCCATCTTAGTCTGTCGCCTGAGGCCTTTACGGAGGCCCCAGTAAGCCCCAGACTCACAGCGCAGAACGGCACAGCCTTCCCACACTCCTTCGCGTGGGCTGAGGCAGCACCGCTGGGGGGAGTGGGGTATCAATGCTCATTCCTGACTTTAGGGCAGTCACCTGGAAAGGACAGGAGGAGGGAGGGGCAGGCCTCTGAGTGTTGGATGTCCCCTGGTTTAGGTGCAGGGAGACCAAGGTAGCCAGGTTTTCAGTCCGTTGTCAGCAACGGTGCACCCTATCCAAGTCACAGTGGGGTGTTTAGAGTCCTCCTCCTCCCCACTTGTATATTTTGGGAGGGGGGGTCTGGAAATGTGGGGAGGCAGTCTGGCACACTGAAAAGAGCAAGATTTGGGCATTCGACAGACCAGGATTGAAAAACTGCGACTGGACCATTTATTTAAACCTCTAAGCCTTTATCTGCTGGTCTCTAAATGAGGATAATAATACCTGCCCACGTGGCTGTTGTGAGAATGAGGTGTGGAGCCAGCCACCATGGTGTCTGGCACCTGGTTGGTCCCCTTCCCAATCTCTCTCCCCTCTTCCCCTCTTCTGCTCTCCCAGGACTAGAACCGTTTCAGCCCATCAGAGGCTGCCCACGGCTGACCTTCAGGTGAGCGGCCCCATCCGTTCTGGAGAAACGTGACTCACTCGTCAATGTCTGGGTGCCGGGGCTCAGGCTCTGCTCAGACTGGAGGCAGCCCCTGGCTTGTCCAGATGCACCACCCCTCCTGCACTGGATCGTGCTGCGAGGCGAGTTCCCCACACTGGCTGCATTCGCCCTAAAAACCCTCAAAGCTAGACCTCTGGGCCAGCTGTCCTTTTGGCTAAGCTGCATTCAATGCTGCTTTCAACTTTCCAAACGTGTGCACGTCCATTGCCCCAGCTAATGATGAAGTGGTTCTTTGATTTCCCATTTGTCATCCTCCCTTGTGCGACTAGCTCCCTTAGGAACCGGACGGGCCAGGGGTTGATTGGCAAGCAGGATTTGGGCATTGCAGAGGCCCCTGTCCAAATCCATGCACGCCCCCATCCAAATCCATGCACACCCCTAACAAGGGTTGTTGGAAGTGTGCCAGCATGGTGTCTCAATGAGGCTGGTGCTCCTTATATGCTGGTACATGTGCTGGCCCCAGCCTCCGCCCGCTCCCCCGCTTCCTTTCTTCCCACCCCATGCGTATTTCTGAAGCCATCAATTCACGTCCTGCTTCCTCCTGAGCTGGCTCCATATTTCAATCACAAGTCACCGTGCGGACTTCAAAGTACATCAGCGCACAGTTATTGAGCCCCAGTAACAACATGTCAGTGGACGCAGAGCTTTTCATGTCCCCTGTCACCGAGATGGCTATCTCTATTGGGTTCCGCTGGGGCGGGGCTTCCGCATCTCCCAAGGCATTCAAACAACCTGCTCAGCTCATTTCCAAAGCTTCATCAGCAGTGGCCACGGTTTTCTCTAATTATCATATCAGTGTCCTCTGGGCTCCCTGTTCCTGCACGGGCCAGGAGCCCTGCTGCCCGGCTCTGTGCGTTAATAGAGTATAAAGAGCGAAACTGAACTGACCACTGGTATATAGTTATTTTTTTCCTGACAGGTAGAAAATGGAAGTGTCAAACCTTTAGCAGGAGCCATAATTTACCAAAAAGAATTCTCCATTTATCCCTTTTCCAAGGAAACTCATCCTCCCTCACGATGCCTGTAAGTACAGATGATCGCAACATCTGCTCCCGGGATGGGGCGGGATTCGTGCTGGCTGCAGCAGACAGGAAATGCCTCAAAAGAATTTCGATTCTGTGGGCATTTTGGGGGGCACCATCTGCACGCCAGGCCTTTTCCTGCCCGTTAGCCCTCTGGACCTTTATGACCACGCTACGAGAAAGGTGTTCTTAGTCCCATTCCAATGATGGGTAAGTTGAGACTCAGGAGAAGGGGTGTGGATTGCCTGAAGTTATGCAGCTGGGATTCACATTCGGTCCTCCCCTGGTGGAGAATGGACTTGGGCGCTTTGGGGAAAAGCAGGGAGGTGGCCCAGCCCAGGGCCCCAGGAAGAACCCAGGATTCAAGGCAAAAAGTCTCAGGCAGGGCCCAGGAGAGCTGGAAACTCTAGGGAGCCCCTGTGGGGACAGCTTTGGGGTAGAAGGCTGGGGAAGATGACAGGGTCACTGGGACACAGGTTCTCCCAGGTTTGTCCCTGTGGTTATCAAGCATTGCCAATAGACTCCGAGAGGGAATGAATTGTCATCTACCCATCCACTCACTGCAGAATTTACTTTGTGTCCACTACACATAGGCGGTGTTCTGGGCCCAGTCAGTGACGCAGAGCTGAGTCAGTCTTGAGTGCCACTCTCGGAGGAGGAAGTGATCTCGGAGCTTGGCGTAAAGACGTGGAGGCTTGGGAGCTCTTAATCATTGAGAACAGTTTCCCCTTATGTCCTGGGATGCAGTCCTTCAAACGACTAAAGGATAAATTCTTCAGTAGAAGTCCGAGCAATATGGTAAATGTGAAGCCAGAAATATTTGTAAGGAAAAAAAAAAACAGGCTACAAATGTACATGGAAGAAATGCGCTGTGGAGTCCAACACGCATGAGTCTGAATCTTGAGTTTGCTGTGTGACCCTGAGCAGGTCACTGAAGCTCTCGGCACCTAACTTTCCTTGATCCTACACAAGGATTGGGCTACTTAACATATGAAACTATTTTAAGGACTAGCTTAGTGCCTGGGACATGGGGAGAAGCGACAAAGAGCAGCTCCCAGTCTTCCTCCAGGATGTAGAACCAGTTTAAAGAAATATTTTGTTTTGTTTTGTTTTTGTAATCAAAGGAATTTGGGAAGGTATGATGGGAGAGAATCAGAAATCATTCAAGTTCATTAGGATCCCAAGTATAGGAAGATTTGAAATTATCATCTCCGTTTCCTCTCAACAACTACTGACATCTCATGGGAAATTTAGACACCAACTTTTTCCACTCCATAAAATCCTATTTATAGAATTTCTTTTGTGTTCATCCTTCCCTGCACAGACAAGGAGCCTATTCTTCCTGGGGAGGTGTCTATAAGGTGAAAGCTAACAAATGACCGATATTTGTTTAAAAAACCAAACAAAAAAAACCAACTACTGCCTAAACACCAAAGGAGGGGGAAAGACAACTCCGGGTTATAACGTACATATTATTTTAAAGGCCATAGATATCCCAGGCACAGACTCTCACAATAGGGCCAAGAAAGAGGTCATCGCAGAAGAGGGGGATTCCACAGTCACGGAGGAGTTAATGACAGAGGAGAGGCAAGGCCCCTTAAGCTTACATTCCAGAACATTCTAACACACCATGTTGCCTCTCAGAGAAAAAAAAAACCCCACAGCTACCAATTATGAAGCATATTAACATCTCCTTATGCGAAAAGGAGGCAGAAGGGGATAAAAAGGAAAAAGAGAAAACCATTCTCTAATTTAAAAGGAGACTGGGCTCAGGGGCCGCAAAGGGGGTGAGTAGGGGTCTCCAAGTGGAAACCTCCCACGTGAAGCAACGATGCTCATGGCGTGGCCTGACCACCTCCATTTCCTAGAAATCAATCCACTCGTAGCAAATGGTTTGATTTTCAGGCTTCAGGGATGGAAAATGCAGCGTGTGCACATTGGTGTCAAATCCTGAGGTAGGATACACTTGGAAAGCGTGTTCTTAGTGAATTACACAGCACGCCCCCCAAATTAGTAATCCAGCGGCAGGAACACAACAAAAATGCATTTCCCTCAAAGAAAGCTGTCAAACTGAGGAATCAGATCATTTCTGTTTCTCAGAGAAAGAGAAGTCTCTACACCCCAGCAATTATTGTGAAATAATAATAAAAAAGACACAGAGAAAAGAGGCACTTAATTCATGGTGATATGTGTTACTATTATGTGCCTCCAGAGGAAATGACACGAAAAGCTAGTTAGATAGAGTTAAGTCTAGACGGAACGACAGTTCATTATTTCTCATTTCTTGGTGGAAGAGAAAAATAGAATATGGCCACACTGGCATCAGCATAATTCACTCCTGAAACTGCTGATCTGTGCAGCGGATTCTGAGCGATGGTCACTGGAAATAAATTCAACCAGAATGTTTACTATTTTGTTCCCTCCAGTTCTCTTGAAGGAACTTGGAGAGAGAGAGTGGGTAGTAGAGATGGAGGCCAAGTTCAACCTCTGCCATGCGTATGGCAGCCCTGGAGGGAGGGTCTGTCAGGTCAGCGTCTGTGTCTCCCGTACAGTGCTCCAGAGAAGGTCACTTGGTTCAATTTAACATATGGCATAAATATTATTAATTCATAATGAAGCAAAATTTAAACCAAGTGCAAAGAAGAGAGAATAGTTGTTAGCAAGAGGAAATGCCTGCTGTTAAATTTAGCTGGCAAGACTGAACACACTCAGGTAAATCTAAAAGAGACTATCATCTTTTACAATTAAGTTGCTCTTGGGGTCTCTTGGTACATTTTAAAAAGGAAAAACCTTCTAACGGGTGTGCAATGTTTTCTCCATCTCTTCTTGCATCTTAATTACTCAGGACATTTGCTGGTGGGTATGTCGGGGAGGGGGAAGGGCGCATTGTTGGAGCCCATCTGCTCTGCTGCCTTGTCCCCACCTGGAGACATCGTGCTTGCTCCTCACTGTCACTGTCGCTCCCACTAACACAGATTGGGGATGACGGCTGCAGGACCTAATAGTCTCTAACATCACAAAATCAGTGTTTCGCGTAAATGCCCTTAATTATAGAAAACAAAGGGTTGGAAAACCATACGGCCGATCACGTAGAGACAGATTTGTAGCAAGATTTAAAAAAAAAAAAAGATTTTATTTATTTACTTTTAGACAGAGGAGAAGGGAGGGAGAAAGCGAGGGAAACATCAATGTGTGGTTGCCTCTCACACGCCCCCTACTGGGGACTGGGCCCACAACCCAGCTATATACCCTGACTGGGAATCGAACCGGCGACCCTTTCATTCACAGACCGGTGCTCAATCCACTGAGCCACACCAGTCAGGGCTGTAGCAAGATTTCTGACATCACACACTTCCAGTATGAGATCATTTTAGGAACCTTCTCGGCTGGAACCCTTCCCGATTCACTTTTCTTTTCAGGGCGGTGTGTGAACACAGCAGCCCTCCTCATGTGCGCCCTGGCTTCTCACACACTGGTGGTCTCCATGGGCAGTCGCGCTTTGACTGAACCCACAAAGGGTTTAAAAATTATCATCTGAGTAGCCAACACTGATATACATGTATTGAGGTTTTACATAAAAGTCAGTGGTTCTAGCTTCTCTTGGAAAATCAGAAGCTCTGGGGGCTACTAGCCCAGCCAGGCCTTTCCTTCCCCAGCACAAGTTCTCCAGCTGCCACAGCCCCTGCTCCCCAACTTGTGGAGCCCACCGCCACGCCTGTGTCGGCTTCCCGCCTGCTCCCGGAGGTAACAGAGTCTGTGATTCTTAAGGTATACTAGTTTTTCTAATCTCCCTCCCTCTCACATTTTAGTAGAATTTGATCAGGAATAAAAAGGAAGCATTGAATTCAGTTTCCACCGTCGAGTTAGCCGGGACGATAAGCCTTTCCTAAGTTCTGGTCATGAGCCACACTCCTGAAAGCCACTCCCCAGCTCTCTGGCTGCCTGGGCAAGGTGACTCCCCTTCAGTGCCAGGCAAAATGCCACTTAAAACAGTCCAAACCCTGCCTCCTCTGTGAGGGGGGGCTGCCTTGATTCTACCAGGCAGACAAAGGGTCCTCTCTTCTGTCTGCTACCCCATGACTCTGCCAAAGGATTGCCTTTAGTTATTTGTTCCCCATGAGCTGTCTGTTAGACTGAGAGTCCCCTAAGGGGAGGCGGGGTTCCATTATTTATCTCTGATTGTCCTGTGGCTACTGGGTGCTCAGGAGAAGTTGTTGGGTCAAACCAGACATGGTCCTTTCCCACACAAGGTTGACACAGAGCAGGTCTCCCAAGGCCAGGGTCTGTTGCAGCACCCAGACTGTGGTCCCCATGAGGCCGAGCCATCCCTCACTCTCGTGGGTCTTGAATGGACTCTTCTGTGCAATGGTGCAGGCGCTGGGAAGGGCCCAGAAAACTCCTGCCTTTGCTCTGGAAGGTCTCAGCCCCTGGACATGACACGCTGACAGAAGACGGTTCACCCTCATCATTCCCCTGGGACCATGTACATTTCCATGGCACCTCAAGGTCCTTCATGACTTGGAGCCTCTGTCACAGAGCTGTTGCCCTATGTCCTAAGCCACAGTAATCACAAAAGGGCAGAGAATGTCTACCTATTTTTCTCTTCCTTCTCTTCATTATATTGGGATAGTGGTATACACAGTTAGAAAATTCTATTTCCCAGCTTCCCATGCAGATGGCAGTAGCCAAGAAGATAGACGGAAGTGGAAGTCATTGAACACAGCTTCTGGAAAGCTTTTTAAAGAGGTGTAATTCATTTAGCAAAGGACTGGTGCTCTTCCTCCCTTCTTCTTCCTTCCTGCCTGGAACTTGGCCATGATGGCTGGATTTTGAGCAGCCACCTTGTGACCACAAGGCAACTGATGCTGGAAGCTCATGCTTAGGATGGATGAGCAGAAAGACAGAAAGTAGGGTGTTGACCACTTTGTGGAGTCATTAACCAGTTCTAGAACACCCATTTCCAAACTTCCTGTTATATGTGTAAAACCAATTGCACTATCTAAACCATTCACAGGTGAGTGTCTATTACTACACAAATGCAGTTCCTAAATGAGTCAGAGGGTATCATGTTAGGTGGTATCCTCAGGGAAATAACAACATGTGTCTGTTGTCTTTCTTGAAAATTTCCACTGCCTAATGGAACTAATAACCATCAGACTCCCCTTTAACAAACAGCTCCCCTGAAGCAGGCACTGGACCAGGGGTTTTGTGATACTTTACATCCCAACCTCATCATCATCTGCAAGGCAGGGGAGATTATGCCCACTTTATAGATGAGGGAACTGAGACTCAGAGAAGACAAGGGACTTGCCCAAAGCCACACAGTGATGCACTTGGCTTTGAAGCCAGACCCCAAAGCCTGTGCTCTTCTGCTAGGCTTTCCTTTTGCCCCTGAAATGAACACGAAGTCCTTCTCAAAATCACCGAGCAAATACTACCTCAGGGTCAGGCGAATGGCAAAAATTCCTACTGATGCTCTTGCTTACCATCCTATCAGGAAAATCAGAGGGCTACAGTTAGAGTTTATAAAATACGCTTAGAGAAAAGTGTGATAAAAATGGTTTCCGATCCCAGACTTCTAATTATTTGCTTTAGTGAACCAACCATGATGCGTGTGACTTTTGAGTGCAAGGTAGAAATATTAAAACCAATGATGAGAAAAACAACAGCGACATCGAATGCTGGCAGGTAGTTTCTTTGAGGCGTACCCCGCACTATCCTGGGGTACAGGCAGCTTCACCCCCAGTTTACAGGACCATTGAGGTTTAGAGGTGTCGTTAACTTGCCTAACGGTTACGCAGCTAATATTGGTAAGTGCTCCAACGGTAGAGACAAATAGCAAACGGTCTCAGGAGACCAAGTGGCAATGGCATATTTTGTAGGCTTCAGCAAAAAGTCTCATGTTTTATCTTTAAAATCATGCAAAATTCGTATTATACTCTATAATATAAGCTTGTTATTTTTATAGTAGAGCAAACATGTTAAATTATTTATCAACTGAATTATTTAACTTTTCTCTCCCGAAATTGACACTTTGGAATGATGTGCCTCGTTTCTCTGCAGTGGCTGCATAAATGCTCCCCACACAGCCACGCACTGCTGGGAGAACATTAGCCCAGTTTAAGAAGCACAGTTCTGCCTGAGCCCATGGGCTGGTTATCTTTATGTGGTTTAAGGGCCTAGTTCAAGGTAGCACAGAATTGTTTCTAACTACAGCATATGGTTGTGAGTGCTGTCTCACTCATAACATTCATTAATTCATTCAACGAATAAGACCCTGGGCCAATCCCACCCCAGAGCGGGCGCTGACAGGCCCCTCCCAGGAGCAGTCAGACAGATCAGACTAGCGGATGTGGGTCTGCACCCTACCCTGCCCGAAGCCCAAGCTGGAGGGGCTGGGCTTACTGACCTGATGAAGGTGCGAAAGCCTGTTGGTCCCAACTTCATTGTCCCCTTGATTCCCAGGAACCGGATAAACAAATTGGCCATCCTGTCCACCAGGCGCAGGTAGTTGAACTGCTTTGCATACTTGGGGAACACCTGCTTGAGGCAGATGGAGGGCAGGTGGGCTTCGGAATTGGGGCTGCCATCCAAGGCGGTGGTCAGATCACTGTCAGAAAGATCTTCCTTTCCGGCTAATGGCTTCTCCAGCTGCCGAGACCTGAAGCACACAAGGAATTCACGATTGAGCTGACAATTGGAGCGAGTTCTGCGGCAGACAGAGAGCAGTTTCTCTTGCACAGTCTCCTTTCCTTGAGGTTTACAGCAACCTCAGGAGGTGGGTATTGTCACCACTTTTATTGTACAGACCAGAAAACTGACCTCAGAGAAATGGCCTGCCCACACTCACAGCAAAAGCCGGGACTTGAACCCAGGACAGAGCCAGGACTGGAAACATACGCTCCCCTCGTTCTACGATCCTGGCTTCCCAGTATGGACAACGTCTTTACCGTACTTATGATTCAAGAGAATACTCTCTTACGGTGCAGTCTGGGTTTGATTTTCAACTTCTCCTTATGGGTAGTAATTGAATAATTAAGAAATATAAAAATCTCATTGAGGGCTGGCAAGAAGCCAATAGGCACAGTTCAATGAACAATTTGCAAAGATACATCAGTTACCCTATTCTAGGAATAGGCACAATAAGATTTCTGGCTTAACTATTTTCTTATTTGGAACTCATACAAAAAAAAATGATTATAGTGTTATGATTCCTCAGTCTGGATGTTTTATTCTGAAATTCTGATATTCAAGAAAATTCACAGCTAATAACGCTCAAATGCCTACCTCTCTCTATCCTGGCATGTTCTTCTCACCTCCACAACCGCATATCCAACTACCCACAGGGACCTCCGCCTGAAATGACCACTTCCCCTCAGCCCAAGTCCTCATTCCCCATCTCCTTGAATGTGACATCTGCCCATTACCCAAGCAGGAGGCATTAGAATAAATGACCACTCTTCCAGTCCTGCCTCGTTAGTAGTCCCTGAAACCAGCTCCCCTCTCTGTTATCTGGACTCTCACCTGAACTGTAGCAACAGGGCCTCCCGCCTCCAGCCTTTGCCAGTCACGGATCCGTCCTGCACAAGGGCAGCCAAGGCGGTCCCTTAAAGCAAACCTGTTCGGGTCGGCTACTTGCTACAGCTTTTAGTGACTCCCGAGAGCCTGTGCAATGAAGTCACACTCCTCATTCTGGCATTCAAGGCACTTCCCGATGTCTTCTCCACCCTCCTCATTTCCTGTCACTGCCCTAGACACACTATGCCCTTCAAGGCCTTGAGCCCTCCCTGTCGCCAGCCTGCTGCCCCTTGGTCTGGCCTGGAACCAGAGACTCGGTGCTCACTGGACACCCAGCTCCTTCTGCAGTCAGTGCATCTCTCTCTGCTCGTGTACCTCATCTCACTTCCCTGCCTCCTGTCCTGCCCAGAGCTGGCCTGGGGCCGGGTATAACCCTTTCTCCCCTGTGCGTGCCCATTCCTGGGACAGAATCCTGAGCACGGTGAACCTAGACAGTAAATACTGCCCAACTGGTTAACTGATACAGGAAAACTGGAAGCACAGCTCATGGTTCTGAGCTCAATACCAAGGCCATTTTCTACTCTTTTCTTTGCTAAATGGCCTTGTCCCTGGCCTTCCCACGTTCAAGCATGCCATCAGCACCAAGTTGGACCACCCCAGTATCTTGGTACCTGCTTTCCTCTGCCTTTAAGGTCTTCCCCTGACCCTGGCTGCCGGACACCCTCCTGGTCCACTTTAAAAACCAGCTCAGGTGTCTCCTCACCGTGCTGACGACTCTCTCCCACATCCCACTGCCGTTCCTTGGACTTGCTTCTTTGTCCCCTTGTCAAGGGGCACCAAATGTGCTCACATGCCAACACCTCTATTTTGTGAGCTCCTTGACGGCAAGGGCCACATCTTATTCAACTCTATTTCTATAGGACCTGGCATGTATTAGACCCGTGGGAAATGTTTCATTGAATTTGTTGAGTTGTTATGTTGCTTTTAATAGCAAGGTAAGACTCAAATAAGAAATCAAGGTGATGATCATTTGTATCCCATAAGCTCTTTTAAGTGGAAAAGATGTTTGAGTGCTTGACAGCTCTCCGAAATGGTCTTCTCTTCATACCAGTCCAAGAAGCCAGCATCTAAGGAAGAGAAGCCCTAGGAGTGAATATAAAGTCCTGTATGTTCTGTTCTCGGTTCCTTCTAAGTGGGTCTTGACCCTGGTCTCAGGGAAAGGACGGGGGGACAGACCAAAGCAGAGCGAAGGAAATTGCCTTTAAAATTCAACAGTACACCTGGTTCCGGGGAAACAAACGCTCCCTCCCGCAAAGGGGAGCAGCTCGGTTCCCCCGGAGGAGCCTGCGTTCCTGCAGCCAACCTGGCTTTATCCTCAACTGGATACAGTAAATAAAAGTCAGGTGCTTCCTCCTCAGGTGAAAGGAAATGTTCTCCTGTTCAGTTTATAGGGAAAAAAGATGAGTAAAAGAAAGCAGCACTGTTACTGGAAATTAGCTCCTAAATTACTGGATAAGTGGCAATCACCGACTTTATAAGCACTCATTAAGTTTTTGTTAAAGGGGAGATTTGGAAATATACAGTGTGACTACACTCGGCGACCAGGAAAACAACTCAGAGGGCTCCTTAATCAACACAACCGCCTTGCCAGCATTATCTCATCTGCTCTTCACACAACCCTGGGAAGTAGACTGTTATTATTATATCCCTGTTCCAGATGGAGAAACTGAGGCACAGCAGGAGGTGCATCTTAGTGCCTCGCTGTTCCCAGATTATAAACTTGTTCTTCTAACCTGTGCTCGGTCCATTTTCCCACCATTACTCAACAGCAAATCGTGATTCACGTCGGGGGTTACAAAATCCTCAGTACTGCTATTTACTGTTTGCTTGAAATCGTTTTTATAGATTCTAATAGTAATTCATGTCCTTGGTAGACAACTTGAGAAATGCATGAAGGAATCAAAACCATTTGTAATCCCACAAGTCAGGGATGAACAGTATTAATGTTTTGATTTATCTGTACAGTTAGGATCACATGACATGTAGTTAAAATCCTTCTTCTCACACGTTACAAGTATCTTCCCACGGCACTAAATATGTTTCCAGGAGCATGATTTCTCACAGACGCGTAGCATTCTGTATGACGCCTGAGCCATCACTTAATTAGCCATTGCCCCTCAGAGAGCGAGGTCTACATGGCCTGCTTGGACTAAACAGAGTTATGTGCCCCTCAGAAACAACACGGCACTGCTAGAAGCAGCCTTGGAGATCACTCTGTCCACTGATGCATCTCTTTTCTTTTATTGTGGTCCAGTGTACATTACATACATTCGCCATTTTTAACCATTTGAAAGTGCGCAATTCAGAGGCATTATGACCTCCACAGCAACCCTCTCTAGTTCCAGAACATTTTCACGACGATGTCATTTTAGGGAAGACACCTTAATCCTACATAGACAGGGACATTAGCACCAATGGGTCGCTCAATCAGCAGGGCCTCCAGGATGGTGGCCTTAGCTTGGGTTGCCCTGGTGGTGGGGACCCTACCACCTCCAGGGGAACCTCTCAGGGTTGCCCGGTGGCACATGAGAGGCTGCCTGCCTCCAGTGTCTGCAGCCTGCATCCCATCCTGCCTCAGAGCCACAAAGAATGGGTCTGCTTCCTCTTCTATGTGACAGCCTTTCACGTTCCTTTCCAGGGTTGCTGGACGTCCAATAGGACTCCCATACCAGTCCTTCCTGGTCCCAGTTAACAACCTCAAGATGAAAAGGGCCTTCCAATCCACACACATGTCATTTTCATGGACTCAAAACCACAAATTCAGGCGGGGGGAATGAGTTTACTCAACTGGAAGAAGGCAGTAAAGATATAGCCGAGATATAAGAGGAAATAAAACAACGAGAAATAGTATTTTTGCTGGAGATAATCTCAACTATCACATTGAGATCTAGGTTATCACAAATACTATGAAATCCTGTTTTTACTTAATAGCCTTTTAATGGAAATGTCAGCCTTATGAAATAAAAGTGACTGGTAAAGAAAACATAAATCAGGCTTACTTGTCCTTTAGGGTAATTTTAAAAATTGAATTTGGTGTATCCATGATTCATTAAAATGGGGGAAAGAATCTCACATGTTTTATTTATCACTGTTTCTCAAATAAAATGGAATTATTTTTTATTAAACCTCTTGTGAAAACACGCCTATCTCTATTTTGCCTGGCAAACCTACTGTCAAAAATCACCAGTATTTATCAAGGGCCTCCTACATGTATGTCAAGCATTGAGCCAAGCCACGTACCTATATCACCTCTTTTGTCCTTCATAACAATTCTATGAGGTAGGCAGAAACTGGCCCCATTTTATAGAGCAGGAATCTGAGGCCCAAAGAACCTGATTACGTGCCCGATGTCACAAATCAGTAGCGGAATCAGAATGTATACTTCTGTATAGGCTGTACTTATTCCCAGAAGTGAACCACGTAGGAAGGCAGACAAAGCAAGAGAAAGCTGAAGATTCAGAGAAGGTGCTCAAATTCTTTCAGATAAATACTTCTCATTTTTAGTTAAGCCTCCCTCCAATAATTTATTTATTCACAAGCTACTTCCCAAGCACCTACCTGTCCCGGGGACCTGGGACACACAGGTGAGGCGCACACAGTCTGCTGCCCAGCAGCTCGTGACCAGGTAGGAAAGAAAAGACCCATCCATAAACAATCACTGAAGGAGGTGGAAGTACCCAGGTGAGCATCTAGAGGTGGGGTCCAGAACATATGGAAGGAGAAGGTTTGCTGGGTCTTGGAGGCAGGCGCTACGCCTGGGGGGAAACAGGTGGGAAGGTGAACTGAAGGCCCACGTGGGTCTGGGTCTTACGGGTCTGCACTGTCAGACAAAGGGACTTGAATTTGGCAGGGCAGGAGGTGAGAAGAGGGTGGCGGGTTTTAGGGAGAGGAGTGGCAGGATCAGAAGTGCGCAAAGGCGAATGCACCTGTCAGCGGGATGTACCCAGGTCCAGGTGTGGGGTGGATGAGGTTAGGAAATGTGGTCCCTGGGCCGGCAGAGTCGGCGTCGCCTGAGAACTTGTAAGAGATGCACTTTCTTGGCCCCACCCCAGACCTATGAACTGGGGACCTGGAGTGGGCCGGGTACTCTGTTTCAGGAGGCCTGCGGTGATACGGACACGGGCCCACGTTTTGCCGAAAGATGACTTTGGTAACTGCTTGATCATGGGGGACAGAAAGCGCTGGCTCTTGCTCCTGGGGACCCTGCGGCTTGACAGCAGAGTCCGGTGGGCAGTGGTGCTGCACTGGCCAAGGGAGGCAAGCAAGTTTTCTTCCCCACAGTTCGGCTGAGACCTGTCCCCTTAGTCACTTGGGGATTTCAAATGCACATTGGCATTCCTGAAGAAACTGCTAGCTATGCACCACAGAAGTCCCTTAAATTAGCCCAGCAGCTAATTTAAAGAATTGGAGGATGAAGTCACTAAAAATAAGCATAACTACGATGTCGCCCAGCTCTGTCACTTGATAAATATCTGCCATCACAGAGGCCCCATTTGCTTGATGGTGATGCTATGCTATTTGAAGAGAAGGCGATTGACTACAAAACGGGTGAGGCATGTGTTTCCAGACTGATGAGGAAAAGGGCTAAATGAGGGACCTCTTTCTGATGTTCAAGCCCCTATAGGACCTAGACCCACACTGGGTCTGTTCCCACCTGTTTCCCTTCATGCCACCAGCCTCTGAACGCTCACCTGGCCACTTCTACCTCACTTGCTCACCTTCTTCCCTAGCAGGATGTAACACCAACAGCACACACATAGTGGTGACGGTATTGGGAGGACTGCAGGAACTGCAATTAAAAAGAATTTGATCTCGATAACATCCAATGAAGTTGGTGTTATTGTCACACCCATGTTACCAATGAGGAAGCCAAGGCACAAAGATACAAACTAATAGGTTGTGGATCTGGGACAGAAACTCAGGTAGACAGAGACCTCAATTCTAACCACTGAGCTATGCTGCTTCCTTGCAGAGCAGCTGTCAGGCTCTGAGCACCTGAGGGTCAGGGGGTTACTTGTCAAGTCTCCGTTGACCCTAGCCGTGATCCTATAAATTAGGTACTGTAAGTGGCCCTACTTTTACCGATGAGAAAACTTAGCCCCAGAGAGGTTAAACTACTTTCCAAAGGTCACTCCGCTATTAAGTGGCTGAGAGCAGAGTGTGGATTTGCACGTGGGTCTGTTTGAGTTCAAAGCCCAGGTGCTTTGCACTCGATCACGCCACAACTCATTGTGGTTAGGCCACTGCTTTGAACTCCTATCTCCTCCTTTACAAGGGAAAGACATCTCTGACTTAGGGATGGTGTGAGGCTGACGAGGGCGAGTGGCCGGCAGGGAACCTAGTTTAACCCTAGCACAAGACTGTTGCCTTGTTCGGGATCAAAAACACAGCCTTTCTGGAAAGCATCCAGAGGAATCTGCTGGGGGGCTTGTAACCGACCTCAAGGTGACAACCTGGAAGGGATGAGCACTGATCTGGGCGAGGGTGTTCCATTAGGACCACCGAACAAATCAACCCCCATTTCATAGTCATGGGCTCTCACGAATCACTGGTGCACAGTACCTGTCACATGTATGAATTAACGCAGGCCCGATGGCAGCAAGCAGTAGACTAGGTCTCTTTCCTTGTTTGGGATGGACTCCCAGAGCTGCCAGCCCAGGGTTCTGCAGGAGCATCTTTCTGCCAGACCAGAATTATCAAAAGGACAAACACGGGGACCTACTCTAACACCCCGCCTCCTCGTTCCCGCAGACCAGAGCTCACACTGCTGCAGAGCTGGAAGGGCCTTAGGGGTCATCGGGCCCAGCCCCTCTCATTTTCCAGATGAAGGAACTGACAGCTCATTTTACAACGACCTCCCAATACGCTTCTTTTCTAACAGGACTGTCTGCTCGCCCCTCTGCACAGAGTGGGTGTCTTCACCTCGTCCCTCTTGCTCTCTCTGTCTCACAGCTCAGGCAGTTAGAGGCAACGAAACGTACCGCCACACAGACAGGGAGGGGTGCTGTCAGCAGCTCCTCCCCATGCGGCGCCTGCCCAGGGCTCTGAGCAGGGGCCCAGGGGCTGGACTGAGGCTCCCTGGGGATCCCAGCTCTGCACTCTGAGCTGGGTGACCTCGGGCAAGTCAGATAACCTCAAAGTTTCTGTTTCCTCTTTTATAGAATGGGAATAATAATGGTACTTAACCTTTAGAACTGATGTAATTACAGAGAAAATGGATGCCGGGTGCTTAGCACAGCACCTCAATACCTGTTAGACACTTTGATTAGAATCACCGACATCTTTATCTCCCATGTGCCACCATCTCGAGAGGCTCCCTGTCTAGTCAACCAGCCTCATGGGGAGAGGTTGGCACACAGCTCTGGGAACTCAGGACAATGCAGGGTTTCTTTAACCACTTCCTGACATTCTGTCCCACCCCAGCCCATGCAACTAGACACCAGGCTGTGCCCCTGCTCCTCCAAGGCCATCTGGGAAATGTCACTGCAGGCTGCCTAGGCTCGGACCGCACCTGCCTCTTGTCCCAGCCTAACTAAATCTCCCCTATGAGTCTCATTTTCTAGGGCCTCACGGGGCACCTGCCCCTTATCTGATCCCCTGCTTCTCTACGGAGGATTACTGATGTCACAGAATAATGCCACAAAATAATAGTGTCTCTCCACATACAGAACAAGGTAAACTGCGGACTTAGAAGGGGCACTAGCAGTGATCTCATTTTGCTTTGTGGGGAAGGAGAGGCAATGTCACTTGCTTGAGATTGGTGGCAAAGGCAGGCCCAGGTCCCCCAATTCCCTGTCCAGGGCCTTTAAAAAAGACAGAGAAAAAAGGAAAAAAACTATACCACTATTGAGCACAAATGCCAGAGAGACCACAGTTCTGACACTGAATGAGACACTTCGGACTCTTCCCGTCACTCTGGCAGGCAGGGCAGAGAATTCTTTTTGCCCAAAAGGGCTGCAGAGTCCCTCTTTAGCCCTTTGAGAAGTTGAGTGCTGTCTTTCTGTGGATGATTAGGCTTGTGCTAGGTTCTCACTGAAACCCAGAGAAAGATTTTTCAAAGTACAAGCCTTGCTGGCGCTGGCTGCCCGCAGCAAACTGGGCGGGGCCCTCACTCCTGAGTAGAGAGCTTGGGCCCTGCGGGGCTGGCCGCTGCCTCTCCCGCCTTGTCTCCCACATTGCACACCGCTCCCTCCTGTTGTAAATGCTCTTTCCCAAATTATGCACTTGAAAAACACTCATCCTTCAAATCTTAGATTCCGTGTCACCTTTCCCAGAAAGCTTTCCAGCACTATTAGAGAGAGTCAAACATCCCTTTCTATATAACATTCCAGACTTTGCACATCATCATTTTTCCTTCATAGCCATTATCACAACCGAAAGGGTGATTTGTGCAACTAGCGTTCTGTTGGATAGCTGTTTCTGTCTCTAGTTTGAAAGCCCAGGAGGCAAGTGGTGCTCTTGTTCATCATAACTACGTTTATAGCCCCAACACACTCCTGGCACATAGTAGGTGCTCAGAATATCTGGTGGTAAATACAGTGATTGTTCCAATGAGTTCTCATGACAATCCAGTCACTTAGACACAATTATTGGCTCAAGTTTACATCTGAGGATCCTGAACTTTCGAGAGGTTAAGTCAGCTGTCTAAGTGATAAGGCTGGGACTGAAACCCAGCGGCCAACTCCAGAGGCCACATTTTGAACCCCTCTGCTTCTGGTCGCCAGAGGGAATATTTCTTCCTCTTTTGCTCTCCTTGTTACTGGGCAGGTCCTGTCTGTCTCCGGGAGAACAGCAGCAAGGCATTGTCTATGTGACAACTGTAATCAGTGGTTGTATTAGCCTCTGTTTTACAACCTCCCAAATTAGCAGAGAAGGCCAACTTAAGCTTTCATTGTCTAGTTCTGCTAATGAAGGGATCCTTTTAATTATATACTCAGCGCCTATCTGCAAAAACAAAGCATTTTAGTGTTTAAACACAGTTCTGCACCAAAGTCGAGGGCTGTGTGAATACAGATAGTAAGGGAGAAAACTACGAGTGGAAGTTATTTTTTGTCGAGACTGTAATTCTTTTTGGCATTCAATTTCTTCCAAGCCCAGTTCATTTTCTACAGGCGCCCTAATTCTCCTTTCTATACTGTGCACCCAGCAAATGCTTATCCAGAGAGTCAGTAGGTGTGTCCCATGTCCAATGTCCTTCCCCCTCAGATTTCAGATGAAATACTGGCCTTGTGAATTTCACTTGTCACTGATTTACCTTGAGGGTGCTCCCCACCCAGGGGTGCCAGTGTGGCCAGCTGGTCAATCCTGCCTTATGGATGCTGAATGTAAGACCACCTTTACTGGACTATGTCCCAGGGGCTCATCCTGCTTCCCAAGGTGATTTTGTGTGTCATTCTATATGGGATTTTTTTTTTTTTAAGAGAGAGATGGGAAGGGAGGGAGAAAGAGAGGGAGAGAAACATCGATGTACAAGAGATACATTGATCAGTTTGCCTCTTGCACACCTCCAACTGGGGACCTGTCCTGCAACCCAGGCGTGTGCTCTGACTGGGAATCGAATAGGCGACCTTTTGGTTCACAGGCCGGCACTCAATCCACTGAGCCACGGCAGCCAGGGTTGTATGGCGTTTTCACTAAGGTGCGTGAGGCCTGTGATCCCACAGACCGTTCTTGGGCAATGCTGTCCTGACTCTGCATTTGCATTTGGTCGGGGGAACAGAGAGAAGCTCTTGCTGAGTCCCTCCTCTGGGCCAGGGGCTCTCCAGCACATTAATTACCCCGGCTTAGCCACTCTGAGACCTGAAGAGGGAGATATTAACCTATACTCCAGAGCCAGAATGCCCGGGCTGGAATCCCAACAAGCTAGGGACCTTGGAAAAGGGTCTTAACCTATTAGTGTCTTGGTATTACCTGTGTCATGGGGATAATCATATGCCAGAGCATATGTGAGAATTAAATGGGCTAATACATGTAGAGCATTTAGAACCATACCTGGCAGGTGGTAAGCACTCAAGAGGTGATCATTACTGTTGATTATCAAACAAAGCTAATGTCAGGTTAAAAAAAGTACACAAGGTTCCACGCCTCCTAAACGGTATCGGGTGGTAATCTGGGCCTGTCTGACTCCTGTGACCCTGTTCTTTCCAGGGTTCCAGCAAGGTTAGGGGAAGCCGGGGGGCTCTCTGCCCGCCCTCTGCTACGAGATCACAATCTCAGCCATCACCCTGGGAGCGTGACCCCAGGAGGTCATTCTGTGCGCCCCATCTCCTCCTGACCTCACTGTAAGCACCCTGATTTCTGCTTCTGCTGCTCCAAACACACTGCTCTCTCAAAGTCTGCCATGGACCTCTAATTGCCATTGACCTTGATCTTTCTCCAGGTTGGCTTCTTCATAGTGTCCACTGCAGCTGACTACTTCTGAAACTCTCATTCTGTGTCTACATATTTTCCTAGTGTTCTCCCAGTCTCTGCTTTTCTTCCTCTAAGGACCTAAGTGGTAGGGGTCCCCTGAGCCTCTGTCCTTGACCTGCTTGCTGCCCTGGGTGGTCTCCCTGGGCTGTCTCCCTGGGCCATCTTATTTACACATGGAAATGACTCCTAGGTCCTCTCGTGCCTCGGAGCTCACGCGGGCCCCTGGGCCTGGTGCCTGTCCTGCTCATCCCTGCGCCCACAGCCTGGCCCCGACCCTGCTCCCCCTGCCAAGCCCCCTGTAAATGCCAGCTGGCCCACAAGCCTTCCCTGACCCCTCCCACCCAGGTATCCTCTCGTCTGGATTTCTTTGCACCTTTCTTGTGGAATTTGTCATTTTCTAAACTTTGAAGCCTGTGCCTTCTTTCTCCCATAGACTGCAAGTTTGCTGAAAATACACTCTGTTTTTGCTCCCCTCATAGTACTCCACATAGTACTCCACATTTTTTTGGTGATACCAAAAAAAAAAAAAAGTTCTGAGAAACGACTGTGTAAGAAACGTATTCTTTAAGACATGTATCATAAAGAATTTGGTGTCATTTTGCTCAAAGGCAGGAAAACAGGCAGGGTTACCTCGGGGTGTCATTTTTAGCCCAAGGTTCTGTAAAGACAGTGTTAAGTGCAATAGTACAACAATAATAGCTTATGGTAATCATAAGATTAGCAGCCATCCTGGGTCCACTCCGCACTAACTGTATGGTTTTGGGAAAGTTGTGCTATCGCTCAGTCTGTTTCTCTTCTGTAGAGTGGAACTGGGCAGTGGGCTCCGCCTCACAGAGGGTCGAGGGACAGAATGGTCTGACATAAGACAAGAGGCTAGCATCCTGGCTGGAGTGCTAAAGAAATGGTAGCTGTTATCACTCATTTGACACCAATTTCTTGAATAACCCCTCAAAAATCAGGACACTGGGTCAGCTCAAGCCCAGCCTCCTCCAGGACGATTTAACTGCGTCCTCCAATCCACAATATTCTTTTCCTTCGAGAGATTTGGTCCTAACAAAATCAGGCTTTTAAAAATGCAGCTAGTAAATTAGGCATGCATATTAGCAATCAGGTCCAGAGAGAAAATCTAACTTTTTTCTCTACACTATTTGAATTCCCCTAACATAGAGTTGTTGTCAAAATCCATTAAAGTATTTAATTTCACTTGTCATTGCACAATTCCCCAAGCAGGCATCCAGACAGTTTGCAGGGCTGTTTCTCACAGAAGTACTAAATGTTTAGTTATCATGGTACATTTTTTAGATGATGTCTCCCTGATGGCTCCAGATACTCTAAGAAATTGCCTAAGTTCAAGTACAAGGTTAAAGCGGGGTGGTAGTGTTGTAGGAATTATGCGTCAGACACCTGGGTTTTAGCTCCAATACTGCCACTCACCAGCTGAGTGACCTTGGGGAAGGTACTCAACCTCTCTGAGCATCAGTTTCCTCATTTGGAAAGTGCTGACAATAATACCAGTTGCACGGGGCTTTAGTGAGCACTAAATGGAATACCAAAGGTAAAGAAATTTGAAGAATGCCAGACATATCATCGGTGCGCAATACGAGACAGCCTAAACACCCCCAAGATTGGGAGATGCACAGACTGGGGTCTAGGGACTGCTATACACACTCACCACCCCCTCCTAAAGGTACCACCTTAAGGAGCAGTGTTCTTATTGTGACACATTGGCCAGAACCACCCAGTCCTGATACTTTCTGCCCAAGTCACAGTGGCCTTTCCAAACACCCATTCAAATACATACAATAATGTCCCTACTTGACCAACTTACCTGGTGGGGATAGGTTTCTGTGCCAGCAGGCATGTGGCGGGGATCCCCCCGCCAAGAAAGAAAACAAAGGGCAGTCTATCATTTAGTGCCCCTACTGATAAAGAGCAACCCGAAGGCCTCTTCCTTGGTTGTCATGGCAACGTTGACTGACCTACCCTGTCCTGCAAAACACAGAAACTGGGGAGCAAGGGGAACATTTGGGAGGTGGGGCGGGGGGACAGGGATGAACCACAAGGTTCATGAGAGAAGTACCGTCATCTGTTTTTACAAACCCTGCTGGCAAAAGCGCACCCCTCGCCAGGGGATGGAGAAACTCCGGTTTTTACCATCTAGTCCTTTGGTGATTATGGCTGGACTTAGAGATTGCCAGAAAGGCCTGTTCAAACCTGGTGAAAGAGCAGATGTCATTTCCTCAGCAGAGAGAGGGACAGCTCCGCTTGCGCCACTGGGTCACGCTCGGCGCCCGGGGAACTCGCTCGGCGCCATGACCGACCATGGCTCGTGCCGCGCCAGGCCGTCTCTTGCTGTAGCTCAGTGCCCAGTCTGCGGGGCAACTCCCTATTCGTGGCCGAAGGCAGTCTGGGCCACAGCGAGGGAAGGAAGAAGCACTGTGCCCATTCTATAGGCAAAAAGACCGAGTGCTGTGCCCATGAGCCAGGGAGCACCGCCACTGCCATTTTCTCTTTGTAGTTTGCTCTCCGCCTCTGAAAAGGCTCCATCTCGTGCTACTTTTTTGCCAAATGGGTTCAATTCTTTCCCTCTTAAGTTCTGTTTGGCTTTTAAAAACCACCTTCTATGTCCAACCCCTGCCAGTCAAATCCACCCAGATGTCCCACTGGCATCCGAGTCGAATACAATTTGTTCCCTCCCGCCCCCCAAAACACTTCTTGCCATTTCCATGTTGTTATTGGCAACTTCGCCGTGCCGGTGAGCCAAGCTCAAAACCCTGAAGTCAGCTTTGGCTTTTCTCTTGTCCTCACCCTGGTTTCTGGGGGCCTACATGGAAGCCCTCCACTGTTCCCTTTCCATTCAGAGGCTCTGATTCCAACATTCTGGGGAGCCCGAGCAGCGGAAACAGTAAGCGTGGTGGTTCACCACAGAGGCTGAGGGTTCAGGGTGCGCGGGCTCTGGCTGACGTCACGCCCGCATGCTGAGCGCGCTCTCTCATTCGATCCTCACCACAGTCCTTTGAGGTTACCATCGTTCTCACCAGGCTTCCCACTTGCCCTAGGAGACATTCTCCCCATGAGACACAAGAGCAGTGACATAATTTGCCCGAGGTCATCTGGGCTGGCAGGACTCGAGAGCCCTCACTCATAACAACAAGCAAAGCTCCTTCCCGACCCGTTAGGTTTCTTAAGAGAGGGGCTCTTGGCATCGTGTCCGTGTCTCGGCACTGACAGCAGGACCCGCCTCGCTGCATCTGAAGAGCGAGGGACGGACTAAGGGTCTCGGCTCTGAGCCAGCCAGCCTGTGGTTAGCCTGCCACACTGTGCCCCTTTCTCACTGTGTGACCTCAGGGGAAACAACCAGACGATAGCTAGGGGTCTGCAGCAGGCTGAACAGCGCCCCAACCCCCGAAATCTGTCAATGTGATCTTATTTGGAAACAGGTCTTTGCAGATGTCATCAAGTTAAAGATCTCAGAGATGAGACTATCCTGATTTAGAGTGGGCCTTAAATCCCTTGGCAGGTATCCTTGGAATAGAAGGGCAGAGGGGTGTGACAGAGGCCATGGGGTGACTGAGGCAGAGACGGAAGGGATGCAGCCACAGACCAAGAAATGCCTGGAGCCACCAAGTGCTGGAGGGAGCCAGGATGAGCCTGTCTTGGTGTGAGACTTCTGGCTTCCAGAACTGGAAGGGAAATACATTTCTGTTGTTTTCAACCAGCAAGTTTGTGGTATCTTCTTATGGTAGCCCTAGGAAACCAGTATTCGAGGACTCAGTTTCCTCCATGAGATAATGTAATGGAAAGCAACTAGAATGGTGCCCGGTGCACAGTAAGTCCTCCGTACATCTGAGTTCAACCAAACTAAGATATTCTGAGACATTACCTTAGAGACGTCTCCCCCAGGCACCCCCAGCTGACTACTTCCATCCTATAATATCGGGCTTGTAAAATGTTTAACTTCAGAACCCGAGAGCCAGGAGGAGGAGCCACAGGGAGTACCTCCTGAGAACCCAGGCGCGGGGGATGAACGGGAAGCCGGCAGAGACGGCTGTGTCCTTGTGAGGCTGGTGACTAAGTGCTGGCCCATCTCCAGCTCTGATGAGCCTGTCACAGTGGGTTTCACAAAACATCTGTTTCAGGAACAAGCCTGTTGTTTCAGGCAAGCTCTAGAGATAATAGTATGTTTTTCCTATACACAGCCATGACATGTTCACTGAAGCTGAATATTTCTAAATGTGACCAATTTCTTGAGTGGCAGAAGCCCATCAAACTCTTCAAGAACACAGATTGCATGTGGGCAGCGCGAATGACTTCTTGCGTGCCCGCAGACCTGAAGCGCCATCTCCTCTGGCTGGCAGGGAGGCCCGCTGGTGGGAGTGGGGGCAGGGCGTAGCGAGCTCTCTGAGATTGGTCCCTCTAAAGGTGATGCTCAATTCTGCAAGGCAGTCAGGTCCCCAGGCCTCATGCATATGGATGGCCACGGTGGTCGGGCGATACTGCAATTTCTCTCCCCACGTTAATCGACTGCAGTTGGCTCTGCCTGTGCACATACCTAATGATCCCCGGGACCTGAACTTGGCTGGATTTGATTCAAGCCTGGCTCAGATAAGAAAGCACCTGTATAACATCCCATGAGAAGTGAGTAGACTGTGCCTTGGCATAAGATGCAGAGAAGACCAGAAGGCCGGCCAACAGTTAGGAAAGGGACGGACAGGTGAAGGGGGAACATGGCCCAAAGAGGCAAACTCCTCGAGGCCTCCCAGGCAGAGGCTCCTTGGGAGCAGACACACAAAAGCTGTCTTCTTCTCCTTTGTCCCTGGGGCAGGGATGTGATCTGAGTAGATCAGGCCCAGAGTACGCCTGCCTTCACAGTCTCCTCTGGCCAGGGTAGCTGGTCGGTGTGTTCCTCGGGAGTCAGGCCGGAATGGCCCTGGGCTGGAGCAGCACCGGGGCCTGGACTGAGCCGCGCCCAGCTCCCAGTGAGCCGAGAGCATCCCTGCTGGAGAGTCTCCACTCCCAATGCTCGCAGCCTTGGCCTCCAGTCCCTACTCCAGGCCTCTGGGTCCCAGGCTCCCCTTGGTCCCAGCATTGTCTCCTTCTTCACCAGTCTGCTGCTGGGGTCCCAGGATACCATGGGGGCAAGTGCTTTCTGGTGACCCCTAAGCCACCAAGGCCAAGTGCGTACAGCACAGTAGGCAGTGGTGGCTCTGGTCCAACTTCCCTTATGCACCCTAAGCCCTGCAGCCTGCTCCCAGAGGGAGCAACAAAGGAATGGATGCGTTTAGGAAGGAAATACCTTCAAGTCACAGAGACCAGCAACTTTAGGACCCTCATTCAGTGCGTAGACAAGGACTGACCTCTGGAGACTAGACATGACTTGTTCAAGGTTGCCTGGCACTTGGGTGAAGAACCCAGGTTTCCCAACTCCCGGTATAGCTTGTTGCAACAATGTCCTTAGCTCTTCCTTGGGCCAATGTCAGCTCTTTCAGACAGGGCCCCCCACCAGACTCATTTCTGACTCTCCCCCAGCAGCACGGGGCCAGGCCCAGAGCAGGGCTGCAGGAACTGTTACCTAGACTTGGTTAAATAGGTCTCCTTTGTCAGACACAGACGTGGTACTGAGGCCAACGCAAAGGCGTAAACTCAGGATCCTGAGAATGCCTCATCTTGCAGGGGGAGGTGCTGTTTCTGCCTGAATCTCCTAGTCACGTCACTGTGTTAAGTTTTGCCTTGCGTGACTGTGATCTTGGGTCCACACTGTAGCAGTGGCTGTTCATCAGAGGCTGTGGCACCCAGGCACTGCTGGGGACCATGAACACAGGTCCCATTTATTCATGCCCACATCCCTGCTGGGTAGGATTATCAGCCACTCTTTACAGGTAGAGGCTGAGGCTCAGGCTGGGGGAGTGGTTTGCCCAAGGTCATATAGCCCAGCAGTGCCGGAGCACGGATTCTAGTCTAGGTCTGCGCCATTTGACCCAAGGTGGGCTCTTCTGCCGTAAGAATAGTGATAATGTGTAGTAAGAGGTAATGAGTACTTACACCGTGCCAGGCACAAGACGGGTATGAATGCACCTAATTCTCACAACAATCCTATGAAGCGCTGTCTCCACCATGCAGATGAGGAAAAATAGATACAGTGCCACCAACTAACGTCACCAGGTGATCCCAGCCTGTCCAGAAGACGAGGACCAGCTATAGGCGGAGAGAGCTCAGAATAAGAGGCTAGAGGTGCAAGAGGCCATCAGAGCTGGGTGGGCTTGCCAGCGGAGGGACTTAGGGCAAATGGCTGTAAAATTTCTTTACAAACATTTTCGTAAAATATATATAACATAGAATTTACCACTTTCACTATTTTTAAGGGTACAGGTCAGTGCCATTCATATCGTTGTGCTTGTGTCACCACCATCCGTCCCTAGAACTTTTTTTATCTTCCATTAAAACTGAGAGTCGGAATCCATTAAACACCGACTTCCCCATGCTCCCTTCCCCGAGCCCCTTTCTACTTTTTGTCTTTATGAACTTGACTCTTCTAGGGACTTCATGTAAGCGGAAGCACATGGCATTTGTCCTTCTGGGACTGACTTATTTTACTTAACATCATGCATCACGGCCTCAAGGTTCATCCATGTTGTAACACAGACCCTTCCTTTCAAAGGCTGCTAACACTCCATCGCGTGCATGCAGCCCATTTTGCTTATCGTTCATCCGTCGGTGAACACCTGGGTTGCTTCTACCTTCTGGCTACAGTGAGTCATACTGCTAGGAACATGCGTGTACATGGGCAGGTTACTTTTAAGCTCATTATCTTCTGCCCCAGACCTGCGCCTCCGGGTTTGTTCCCCGATTCAGAGCACAGATTCACCACCCACCCAGTGCCTGGGCCAGAGACAGGGAGAAGAGACTAACTCGCCCTCTTCACCACATCGCATGGCCGAGTCTTGTCCCTCTATCGCCTCGGCTCACCCACTTCCCTCCACCCCTATCACCACTCCCCAGAGTCCAAGCCACCCTCACCTCTCTCACCTCATCAGTGGGTCGCCTGAATTTCCAGAGCCTCTTCACCAGTCTCCTTGCCTCCGATCTCCCCTTTCAACACACCCTTCATGTCACAGCCAGACTGCGGATCTGACTGTGTCACTGGCAGCCCTGATCCTGGTCCTAGCTCTCTCTCTCTCACTTCCTTCAAGTGCTTATGGAAATATGTCCTTCTCAGACAGGCAGCCCCTCCACGCCCCGCCCTGGACCACTCTGCTTACAGACCGTTGTAACCCATGCTTCCTCAGCAATCCAGAGCCCCTTGCTTGCTCCATGGTTCTCTACAGCACTTGCCACCATTTCTCAGAGCATGGATTTTGCTCATTTATGTTTCATTTATTGTCCACCTCCTGCCCTCTCACCCTCCAGCCCCAGTAAAGAATGTCAGTTTCACAAAGGCAGGGGCTTTTGAACCACTGACCCCTCAGTCCTGGCACACAGTAGGTGCTCATGAACAGGGACCGGGTGCGTGAACGTGGGAATGCGTGAATGGTTGGTCCCTCTCCGCCCGCAGGCCAACGTCTAAACTCTCCAGCCTGCTCAAGCCATTTCACACTCTGGTTCCTTGTCCTCTCCAGCCCCGCGTCACGCCACATTCCCACGCGGACTCTGGCCAGACGGTGCTGCTCACCAAGTCCTTCTGTGACTCACCAGCCCTGGGTCTTTGCCTGTGCTGTTGTCTCTGCCTAGAATACCATATGTCGCCTCGTCCCGCCCTTCTGCAGGCATGGATGGCCCACTGCTCTATCCTCCCTGACACCCTATTTTTACCTCTTTCGAAGCCTTTCACATTGGGCTGTTGCTGCTCAGTTACTTGTCTGCAGCTGTTCTGCGACTCCCAGTTCCAGGAGGGCAGGGTGACCTCGCCCTCTGTCGACTCTCAATGCCGTGGACAGAGCACACTGTAGCCGCACAAGTAACATTTGGGGAAAACACAAGCCAGCCTCCGCGTCACCACTGCTTCGTGCGCGGAACAGTGGCCGTGCGGCTCCTGCAGGGACCTGAGGGTTAGAGACGACGCACAGAATGGGCAGCAGCTGCCACTGCGCCTGGCACAGGGTGGCCTCCTCACACCTGGAGGCTCAGCATCGGCGCAGCAGAGGTGCAGTGGAGGGATCACAAGCGCTTGTGTTAGATCTGCTGTTTCCATTGTTCTAGAAGCCACCAGCTGAAGTCCTGCCATCATTCGTCACCTCTGGGGGCTGTACCGATGTGTTGGCCCCAGAGAGAACTCCTGTCATTTGCTGTCTTAGCCATCACATTTTGGCAGCTTGCCCAGTGAGCAGAGAAGACCTCTAAGTCCTCTTTCTTCTCAGAACTGACTGTATTTATAATCAGCATGTCATGGAATTGAAAACTTCCGGGACCTCGGGGGCCAACTCTGCGGATCTCTCGTCTTCCATCTGAGGACACAGGTTCAGAGAGGCTGGCCGACCTGCTCACAGGCTCACAGCTAGTTAGTGGTTTCGCTTCCTCCTCCCTTAATGCACAGTTTTAATTCTCTCTGATTGAACCTACTGGACCCTAAGGAATTTGATAGTTCAGTCTAAAACTCTCACTTTGGCTAAATCCTGATCCTCGCCTCACTATTGCAATAACTGCAGAGAGAAGGAACCATTTCTCACTTCCATAACCTTCCCACTAGCAGCATCAAACAGAAGAAACAAATGTGACTCTCCACCTTCTCTCTCCTACTGGCCCCCTTGACAAAGGGCCTGCCACCAGCAGAGGGATGGCAATGTCCGCCATGACCACTCTCCTTTGCCGAGCCCCTCCATGGAAACACCTCCGCCTGCTGAATGTGCTCCCCCCTTTGCCATGGGCACAGGAGCTCTGCTAGGGGGCTGCGCTGTGTGCAGGGAGGCAGCAGCGTGAGCAGCGTGTGGGGCCTGGTACTTAGGGTGTTGGCAGAAGGATCAGGGAGGTTAAGTGAGGGAGGCCACAGGTGGAAGTGACCCCAGAACTGCCTTTCACTGGGAACGGAGCTGTGAGTCATCCGCCATCACCAACAGACTAATTCACAACCGCCGGTCCCAGGGGAAATCATTACTCCGAATTATTATTATTAGGCATAATGACTAATTAGTAAAAATAGCTACCATTTACCAAGTGCCAACTTATGCCTGGTACTTAAAGCATATTACTTCTTTTTTCCTATTTTATGCTTCTTAGTTTATTTTCTATTTTTCTAATTATAAAGTCAATAGATATTCATGGAAAAAATGTTTAAAGATACCAAAACGCAGAAAAAGGAAAAAAATAATTCAGCCTTTGTTTCACCACCCACAGACTGCACTGCTAACATGTCTGTGCTTTCTTTCCAGGAGGGCTTCTCCACCCGTTTCACGTGTGTCGGTGTGTGGTGTGTGAGGTTTAACGCAGTCGTGATCACGCTTTTACAAAAATGACTTTTAACTCACACGACGGTCCTATGAGTTAGGCATTATTATCTCTGTTTTACAGATGAGGGAATCTGAGGATCAGAAAGTCTAAGTAATTTGTCCAAAGTCACACAGCAGATCAATGGCTGAACAGGGATTCATGCCAATTTTTTTTTTTTTGGTCAAAATCTTTCTTTCTCCCCTTGCTGGGCTGCTTCCTGCTCACTAAGGGAGCACTGGGAATAGTCCTATTTTCATCTCTACTCCTGTGCCCCATCCTCTGCCTGCGTCCACTGTGCCATGCCTTCCAGAAAGATGTAGCTACCAGGAGAGGAGAGACAGAGCACTCCAGCTCCATGGACTCACTGGCTGGTACCTGACTATGGAAAGCTTCCAGAGGTGAAGCTTTGCTGAAGATCCTCTGTCAGAAATTCGAGGGAAGTCTGTGTTTTCTGTCCACATAGATACCCGGAAAGCTGAAACCAGAAAGCATACTGAACTGTTTTTTTCAAAATGTTTTGCATGAGACAAAATACAAGTAACCTCCACACAGTGGCTGCAGGATGGCTCGGCCAGTCGAGCTGTGAGAGGCTGAGGACACTGCGCACCCGTGGGAAGGACAATGTGACAACCTGCATTCCACGATTTCTCAAATGGTTTGACAAAGCCATAGGTACCGAACGTCTTTTAAGTTGGCACCAAGCAGATAAACATGTGGCACCTCCCATGTGCCAAGCACTGGACCTATGGCTTGCATCTGATTCAGGCAGCCGCCTGAAAGAAGAGAGCTCCATCGGGATGCTGAGACACAGATATAGAGCCGTTTTTGTTCAAAAACCCTGAGGTCAGGTTCCTTTACAATGAAAGAATTCGTGGTTGCAAAGAAAAGTTGGGGGGACCCAGGGCAGGAGCCGACTGATAAAAGTCCTTGACGAAAGTCCTATGTTCATGGCCATAAAACAGTAAAGACATAGGACTAAATAATATATCTTATCTTTACCTCCTATGTCTTCAATTTAGGAACAACAAGTTGCCCCTCCTTCCTCCCTAGACATTTTCAAGACCTTCTCCCTCGCTGTTTGAATGAGATGTCTGGAATATATTCTGCTTGGCTGCAGAAAAGGCTCATAATGAGCCTCATTTCTGTGTGTGTGTGTGTTTGTATGTGTTTATTGCATGTGTGAGTGAGTGTGTGAGTGTGTGTGTGTCCCACTATCTAAAAATTCCGGCACCTCTAACTGAAGAGCCAGTTGTTGAACTACCGGAGACACAGGATGCTGGGAATGGGAAATGCTGGGGCTGTTCCCGCCTTCAGGGAGATGTCGGTTACTGAGGAATTTCCTAACGTGCCTATCACACTCTCCCACCCCCTCACTAGCTCCAGGAGCAAGACTTCAGCCCCACTTCCTAACCCCAGGCCAAGGAACCGCCCCATGGGCCCACGTCCCCCAGGCACCTCCTCTCCTCTTGGCACATGTGGGAGGTCAGCCCCTCAGCAACCTGATCTCACTCTTCGCTCGAGTAGCCAACTGGATCTGTGCTGCTCTTCCCCTCCCTCTCTTCCCTCCCCAGCTCCCGGGCCCTCTTTTTCTAATTATTCCCAACAGGAGTGACTCACACTTCTCATCCGCGGGAGAAGACATGTTCGTGGCTGCACAGAAAGGTGTGTGGAAGGAATTCTGCAGGTGACTGAACTTCAGGGCGGGTGCCTGGAGGGCCCTCAAGGATTAAGGCACAGACCCCGCACTGAGGGGCAGGAAGCCCCTCCTCTGCCCGTCGGGGGAGGAACAGACATCCAAGTTGGGTTCAAGTCCCAACTCTGCCACTTAGAGTGCTTGTGTGGCTTTGGGCAAGCCACTTAGCTCTTCTGATCCTCTGTTTTCTCATCCTGAACATGGAGATATCTCCCTTGCGAGGTTGTTATAAAGACTAAGTGATCAGTTATATAAACACATGCATATAATACATAAAAACGAGACTATATATTATTTTTGTAAAATGTTTGCAAACACTCACCTTATACACACACACATAACCAGGTGTAAACAGTGGCTGGCGGGGAGCTGTCAGCCACGTCTGTCAGCGGACTGTGTCTGTGCCCCACAAAGCCGCCAGCGAGCCCAAACGCAATGATGTAATTAAAAGGACGGGGTAAATGGAAAGCAGTTAAAGAAAACACAGAGGTGTATTTGCTTCTGTGCTTTGAACGGAATAATATTCATCCTGTCATTTTACAGCTTTGCAGGTTGTGCCAGCACAGCTCAGGCACTAACTACAACACGGGTTAAAAATACAGGCCGACTTCACTTCATACACTAAGCCTGAAAATAAAACATAAATTGCTTGAATTCCCACTTTCATGACAGCGCTCTCTTTGCAAACAGCACTGGAGAAAATATAACACCTAAAAATATTTCCACATTTAATAATGATTATCAGAGAGATATCTACAACTGCCTGGCTTTTACACACGATACCGCCTTTAATATACCGCTCCCCTAGAGCTCACCAGCCAGCCCCTGGCGACCGGAGCCCCGCAGTCACTCCTGAGACCTCCGCCAGCCAGCTCAGGCGGGCCTCAGCCTTGTGCCAGGCCTGGCCCAGAGGGTGGGATCCAATCGCCTTAGCCCCAGGGCTGTTCTTTTTGCCTGAGCTGGGAATCCTTACCCCTAGGAATAATCAGACTCTAGTGGCTACCGACGCCATTCTCCCGGAGGTGGTCAGCTCCACCCAACTGCGCTTCTGCCTCAGTGCCTGGCTGGTACTCCCCCCAGGAGTTGCCCAATGGGAGGACACCCTGACCAAGTGCCCTGCCCATTTGACTGGGTTCCCTGACTGCTGCTTCCCAGGAAGCAGGTGCCATTCTCCATACTCCTGCAGGCTATCTTGGTCCAGCTGTGAATTAAGCGAGCTCATGATACCATGAGGCCACCAGGCCCTGCTTACCAGTAGGGACTAGTGTCTGGCCTTCCATACTCCTCCTGACATCCTGAGCCCTCAGCTGCGGGTCCCAACAAACCCAAGTTTGGTTGGTCATGCTCTCTCACTTTGAGAAGTTCTCCCAGCTCCCTGTCTCTTGTAGCCCAGGCCCTCACACCTCGGAACATGCTGGTCTATGCTCTATATTGCTACCCAAGTCCCAGTTGTGGGGTTCTCTCTAATACCACCAGTTTTCACATTGTAATACCATCTCTTTGTAGAAGACATGAAAAATAAAGAACCATGCAGGTAAGAGAACAAAACTTTCCTACATAACCTCACCATCCAGAAATGATCACTTTTAATATTTTGATAGATTCCCTTCCAGCCCTCTTCTATGAATGTAATTTTTTTCACATAGTTGAAATCATACTATACATACAATTTTGGAACCTGCTGTTACATTTAACATTTTATTATAAGCCTTTGCCATATCACCATAATTATTTGTAGATATCTTTAATAACTGAATGACTCTTTAAACCTAATGAAGAATTTATTTCTGATTTTTTAAAATTTAGAATATTTCTGATTTTTCACTACTTGGACGAGCATGTTTACACAATTAGTCTTTCTCATCATTTTTGATTACATCTTTGGTGTAAAGTCTCAGAAGTGAAATTTCTGAGTCAAAAGATATGAAAGTTTTTAAGGCTCTTGGTATAAAATCTGGCTTTAGTCTGTGACCTTATAAGTTGCCAAGGAATAAATTCATAGTCACCAGTTCGAAGCTGTTTTTAATTTATACTCTTTTGTTTGCCCTGAAGTTAACTACTTGACGTCACACTAAAATAGTGTGACATGTTTTTCTATTAATTTCAACACAAGTACAGGTTTAAAAGTATTTCACATGGGAGTGCATAAAACTAAAAGTAATGAAATTAAGCAATATTTTCAAGTGACCCACAGACGCTTTCCTAATCATAGAAAATAGTCATTGAGATTTGTATCTCAAATTATTCTTCAGACCCACTTCTCAAAGCCACGAGGCTGAACCTGAGTCAGTCCCCTAAACAGCCAGGATTGGAAACAGCGAACTCTATTTCTGAGTTTCTGTAATAAGACTTTTTTAACATCTGTCTTCCCCATGAACCTTCCCCTGGCTCCCTCGGGCAGAATTAATCACCCTTCCTCCCATAGCGCATTGCCAACGCCTCCTTTCACACTGACTTCGGTCTTCATCAGGTCCGAGTGCTTTGTCCAAGGTGCCCCGCTGGGCTGCGAGCCCCTAGCAGGCACACTGAATGTGATTCCCGAGCCTGAGCATGGGGATCAGCAAATAACAGGCACACCTAACCGGGGTGAGGGGGGGTTTTCAGTTTGCCGGTGAGCACGTGGGCTGGGCCCTGCTCGGAGCCTGGTGTAATGGATGCATCCAAAAGGGAACGTGGAAGGAGGTCCAATGCCAGCCCACAGGCTGTCCATCCAGCAATGGCCAGGAGACACGATTCTTTCTTCTGAAATGTCCATGGTTCCAAAATGAAAGAATTCATTCGTTATTCTACAGCTATTTAAGGAGGATCTTCCAGGGAGCAGTGTTGTGCTAAGTGAGGGACTCCAGAGAGGAATACATAGTTACTTCCTCTCTGTGGGAAACATGTTCCAAGACCCACAGGTAGTACCAAACCCTACATGTACCATATTTTCCCTCTACATATGTACCTATGATAAAGGTTAATTTAGAAATTAGGCCCAGTAAATGGTTAACAACAACTAATAATAAAACAGAACAATTATAACAATCTACTGTAATAAAAGTGATGTGAATGTGGCGTTTCGCTCTCTCTGATAACTGGTCCGATAACGGAGACAGCTACTAAGTGACCAATGGGTAGGGAGCGTGTACAGTGTGGAATGATGGGAAGTTGTGGAGTAAGATAGCCAGGGATAAAGTCCCCACTCTGTTGGCTATTAATCCTATGATGCCGATCAGTATTCTGATCTATAAAATAGGGATAATGATACGTACCTCCTAAAGAAGGAAGGAGGAGGAGGAGGAGAATGAAAAAGAGGGTTGTCTATGCAGGCTAGGCATGAACATCTAGTGACCAAACAGAGGGCCTGTGGATGGCTTAAGAGAAGGGAGAAGAAACCCTCTTCTGGGGGGTCAGAAGAATGAGCAGGAGCCAGGCATCGGGTGACTCCGAGTCCAGTCCCCAGTTCATCCCCAACTAGCATGTGGCCCAGGGAGTTCCATTCCCCTCAAACAACCTCAGTTTCCCCATGTGTAAGATGAGCAGACTGAAACAGATGACCTCATGGCCCCTCCCAGTTCTGACATTTCATCAGACCCCTGTTTCTTTCTTCTAAGGTGTGTGAGGCAGGGGACAGTTCTTCAGCTAAGAGCAGTGTCAACGCAGTCCTCACAACAACACTCACTCAGGCTTCCACGGGTCCAGGTCAGGAGCCGGCAGCCCGGCGCACTAAGCAGGATAATCAGCACTTGCTGGAGAAAGACCCTGCCACATGCTTGCTGGCGTTTCATGAACTATGCAAAGAAATCCATCTGCCATTTTGACAGTGCTTCTCTGGAAATGCATAAAATATTGAAGTGCTAATAAAGTCATTTCTCATTTCAATGGCAGTTCTCTCTACTTATCTCTTCATTTGTTTGTCCACACAGTCAGATTTCTTCAGCTACTTGGAGCATCTATTCAGAGGAACACACATGCAGATTCACTGTTTCTATTCTAGGAGCTGGTGTCCTGGGTCCCTCTCCTTGGCCTGTAGACGGCCATCTTTTCCCTGTGTCCAAATTTCCTCCCCTTATGAGGATGTCAGTCATACTGGATTAGGGTCCACCCTAACCACATTTTAGCTTGATTACCTCTGTAAAGACCTTACTTTTAAATAAGGTCATATTTTGTTACTGGGGGTTAGGATTTCAACATAAAAATTTTGGGAGTGCCACCACACACCATCAACAATTAGGGGCGTGGGTAGAAAGGTCAGTTCTAGAACTCAAGTGATGGGGTTGGCGCCTAAGGTGCATGGCAGAGCAGTGAGGGAGGAGAGAGTAGGGGTGAGGGCTGACACAAGCAATTATCACGAGACTACCAGGTAGCAGGGAAATCTCCCTATCAGAACTCAGGAGCCGAAATCAAGATTTCAAAGTTCATGCCCTGAAGTTGATGTCTGTAAGTGAAGGGGGGCCCTTGGAGCCTTGCCCCACACCTACCTATTTCCACTTCACCCATACATCTGACAAGCGTGGGGGCTGGCTCGATTTCAGATACCATTTCTCATCCTAGTTCTTTAACACCCTGCTACAACAGTAAACGTCCCCATATTTTGTGCACTTTAGAAACTTGCCAGTCCCTTCACAGCTTCCTTATCAGTTGAGACTAACGGGGAAGCATGAGTATAACTTCAAACCACATGCAGGTTCTAGCCCCACACAGTAGCAGCATCTGCCTAATACGGTTATTGTTAAAACAAAGGGCTGTGGGTTTTGGGAGAAAGCAATACTTTGAGCTGTCAAGACAGGTGAAAATGTTTGGGAAAACATTTTTTTTTTTTTGAGATAATGCTTGCTTTGTGAGGTGCTATTTCAATTTTTTCCCCCTGTAAATTAACATATTTCTTTTTTAGATTACATAGGAAAAAACCTGGATCTCTTTGGTAGTCTCAAATATAATTATTGTTTTGACTAATAAGTCAACTTTGCAATGCTAAAAAGACAAATCACCAAATATAACTATGTGGTTTGCATTTCTTTGTTTTCTTAAAGGGCAGGGGCTGGGTTTTGTGAAACGAGACAGCCAGAAGTAATTACACAGAGATTTTTAGCGGGTGGGGAAGCTGGTTTTTCAACACTGGTCCAGGTTTTAATCGGTGTGCAGCTGCTTCTAACGACAGCAGTGATGATCAGACACGTACCGCAGATTTAACTAAACCCTGAGACTTTGCCGAGGCTGTTCACCCCTGTTAATGACCCTGTCCCTCTAAGCTGCATGGTGAGGGAGGTGCGGTTAATGTGGTCAATGGGCCCTGTGAGCATTTACTCAGCAAACATGTGCAAGTTTCTACTAGGTGGCAGGCCCTGGGCTGGGGGCTCCAAGCTGAATATGACCCTACGCCAGGGGGCTTACTTACATAAGGTCGTAGCGGGTAGATAGAGCAGGGCCTGGGGTCCGACCACCTGGGCCTCCTCAGCCAGAGCCTTTTCAATTCTACCACCTGCTTCCTCTCAACCCTGAAACTCTATTAAAGACAACAATGGGATTTCCTTTCAGGAGAGACACCTTCCGGTATGAACGTCTTGAGCACCTTGGGGGTGGCTGGCACTAAGTGTTGCCCACAGGTCTCCAGGGCCAAGGTGAGGAACTCTCTAGAACACTTGAAATCTGGGTCCTCAGAGGCGTCACCCACATTATGATTCTACCTCCCCACCCCTTCTCGCCCTTTAACAGTGCTACACTGTTTATACTCTCCAGATACGAGATGCCTGTACTTGTCTCTTTGCCTTTGCACAAGCCACTCTTCCGCTAAAAATGGCCTTCTCTGCCCACATGCCATGGGAGTCACTCTATGTCATTAAAACCTAGTGCATGTCACTTCCTCCTAAGTATACCCCCCCTTCTTCCTGTCACCCCTGGACCTTGTTCATGCTTCCCCTGTTGGACTCATCTAAGCAGTGATTTTCTTGTTTCCATGGCTCACTCCTCTACTGGACCTGTGAGCATCCCGAGAGTGGGCGCTGGATCTCAGGACGTCCTGCCTTCTCAGCACTTAGTCTAGAATCTGGCATGTGGCAGATGTTCAACAGCTATTTCTTAGGCAAATAAATAATATTAAGCATTCAGTAAGCACCTAGAGTGGGATGAGCTCCAAGCACTAAGATTATCTCTAACTCTCGCAACGATTCTATGAGGCGGACATTATTTCCCTTCTTTTACAGGTTAGGAACGTGAGGCTTGGAAAAGTTATGAGACTTGCCCAAGATCAGAGTCAGAAAAGAGAACCAGGATCCCAAGTCAGGTCCATCTGACTTCAGTGCTCTTTCCACAGTACCACGCTGACCCTGCTGAATTTCGCTCAAGGTGAAGTTTGATAAGGAATGCAGTGAGCCCTGACCAACGTCCCCACTCTCCGCTCGCCCGCCCCACCCCGCACCCCAGACAAAAGGTCTCCTGGCGACTCATCGCCAGCACCTCTGTCTGCTTGTTTTACCCCGAGAGCACTTCCCACAACACGGATCTGAGCAATGAGGCTTGAAGCACCTTGCTCTTAGTCGCCTCGACTCGAGGTTTCTTCCTTTCTTTCTTTTTTTGGATCAGTCTGATGACTTCTGAAAATGGTCAAAGACGAGACTAATTATTTCTTTAAGAGGTACAGATCCATCCGTTGGCGAAAAGAAGTCCAGGAGGCAGAGTTAAATTGCACAGGACCTCACTGTCCTCAGCTCATTCATCTCTGCCACTCGGTCAATATAAAAATTTGCAGCAGGTACTACCTCTTTGCAGGGGTTCAAGTCCTGGAAAATACAAGCTAAATTTTAAATAGAATATTACTTTTAATGAAAGCTTCGGGGAACACTGTTTATGTTGCTTACCCTTCCTACCTGGTGATTAAGTTAATTTACGCTTAATGGAAAAAGATATTTCTAATCCCCAGACAGGCTCAACATCTGTCTAAGACTGTGTTTTTGGAGGCTTTCAGCTGCTTGTGATGGATGTAACAAAACCCGGATGCCACTGAACAGACACCTGAAGGCTATGTGTCAGGAGGACCAGGGACGTTAAGTCTCTACCTGGTGCTTGTGTTAAAATAACATCGAAGTCCCAAGCATTTCACTCTGTCAGCCGTTAAAAGTCCTGCCTCCTGCTTTCGTGTTATTCCCTGGACTGGGGGGAAGGGGAGCTGGGCTGCGGGCGTCAGCTCTTGCTTGAGCCCCGCCCCCACCCACAGGCAGGTGCTTTGCTGGATGCCCCAGGTGCACTATCTCACTGAACTCTCACAACAGTCCTGAAGGTGGTGACAAGAATCCTCACTTTCCAAACGAGGAAACTAAGCCCCAAAAGGTGAAGAGCTTAGCCAGCTCACAAGTGATGAAGGTGGTGTTTGATCTTAAGACAGTCTGCTCGTGATCTTTCCCCTATGATATCGGGCAGGAGTCGACACACGATGGCCCTTGGGCCAAAACCCACCTGCCTCCCATTTTCGTAAATAAAGTTTGATTGGGACACAACCATGTCTGTCTAATTTCATACAGCAAGGGCAGAATTGTGTAGCTGCCACTGAGACAGTATGGCCAGGAGAGAGAGCCTAGAATATTTTCTGTGAGGCCCTTTACAGGACAAGTTTGCCAAGCCCTGGAACAGGGCCTATGCTACCACAAGGAAATTTCCTGAGCACCTACTGCCTGCAAGGCCTGGATTTGGGGTGGGGACATGGCATCAAAGTCGAAGAAGACCCAGTTCATGGCTTCAAGAAACTTAGTCTACAGGCTGGAGCTTCACATAAAATGGTAACCCCATATGTTTACCACCTCAGAAGCCCTCAGTCTGCCCAGTAGCAGAGTCAGGAGCCCGCCTTGCTCTCACCTTCCCTAGGAGATCACTCAGGCGTTCCCGAGAGTTCCCTACGAAGGCCTCGAGAGCACCCCCGCCAGTGCCAGAGCCCTCATCATCACGCAGCACTGCCCCCCGGCCTTTCTTCATCTCCTGCGCAGACTCCCAAGGGCCATTTCTACTGCGCATGGTCTGCTGGGAGTGGTCTCGCTCCTGGCCTCAGCTGTCCGGGAAGCACCAGGCCACAGCAAAGGGACTGCCTCTTCATGGTCTCTAAGCTTCTGCCCTCTCCGGATTCCACAGCAAGATGGAGACAGGACTGGGGGTCTGGGAGAGCCTGTGCCAAGTGCCACAGGTCCTTTCAGCCCATGTCCACAGGGGTTTACACCCAGTGTACGGGACCACGGCAGAAGCACATGCCTCTTCGTCCCCATTCCTTTCCGACCATGTTGCTCTGCACAAGGCCTGAACCTCTCTTCCGGTTACGGAACAGACATACTGGTTGGTGGTGATGGTGGGAGGGGGCACTGGTCAAAGAGTCCACAGCAGTGATTCCTGGGTATGAGGTTAAGTGTTCCCCCCCATGACAGGAGAAATGAGAGAGGCAAATAAAGGTGCACATGTGAATATGTGAGGGAGTGTGCCCATTCTTTTATGAAATCATGCGGGTAGTATGAAGTTAAACCATGGGAAACTTGATCTCTAGTTAAGATTTTTATTACTTTATTCAGACAAACCCAACTACTCTGACATTTTTAAAAATGTCAGTTTCATATTGTTCAGGTTAATGATTGGTACTTGGGTTTTGGTTGTTTTTTTTTCCCAATGTCCTTACAAGGGAAAAAAAATGTTGGCTACTTTCTTTATGTTATCACCACAGTTTGTTTTTAAATTTTATTGGTTTATAAAGATGGAAAGTCTGGAAATTGCTTATCTTACACCAGCAGCAGCTGGCCCCAAAATACCCTCATAAAATTTGGCAAGAGCTATCAAAATTTTAAATCACCTATTCTTGGACCCTGCAGTTTTATTTCTAGGAATCTATCCTACATAAATATTGGCATGTGTAGACAAAGACACACACACACACACACGCAAGTGGGGGTTCCTGGTAGCACTGTTAGAAATGTAGAAAAGTGGAAATAATAAGTCCCCATCACCAGGGTTATAAAAAGTATGGTAAGGCCCCCAAATGGGATAACACTCAGGTCGTAGAAATAACAATGTCTACAGCTGGACCTATGGATACGGATCTTACCACCTTGACAAGTAAAAAGAGCAAGTCATAGAATGACACAGGCAGAGCAGGGTACGAAGTATGATCCCATTTTTATAAAACTGACAATGATAACACAAGCTGACACCTCCTTGGAGGTTAAAACATCACATGAAGTTCGGAAGGATGAAAGCAAGTCGTTCATGGTGGCTGTCGTTGGAAGTGGGGTTGGGATTGAGGGAAAGCCTAAATAGGAAGGTTGACCTTTCAATTTAGGTACTTGGCACAGTGTCTGAATTATTTACGAGGAAGATACATGATTACTTTTATAATTTTTAGACAAAGAAGTAAAGGGGCGTAAGCCAGGATACACAGTGGTTATGTAAAGGAGAATGAAAGAGGACATGGAAAAGGGAAAAACTCATTTTGATCCTGGGGTTTGGGGAAGGGCTGCAGAGGAAGGGCCCCCTGAGCAGAGCTCGGAAAGAGGGCCCGCGGTAAGACGGATGCGGTCATCACGAGCCCCGGTGGGCCCTGAGCACGGCCAGCCACGGTAGACGTTGACCTGGGGCTGATGACCGTCGGACGGTTAGAAACATTGTTAGGAAACTTGATCTCTGGCTGAGGTTCTCAGTACTTCATTCAGACGACCCTAATTTCTCACTAGGTAAATGTCTCTTACTAGGAGCCCAGGCCAGTTCACTTTGGGGTTGGGAAACTGTTGCAGACATGGTTGATGGCCTGTCTGAGGTCCATCTCCTCCCCTCCCTTTTCCTGAAAACTCATATGCTGTGTAGGAATCCATGCTCTGCCTCAGGCCATGTGCCTCAGGGGAGGCTGACCTCAACCCAAGGTGCAGGGCGGGGTGAGTTCTGATTGGTCTAAACCAATGCGGCGTGCCCGCTCCTAGGACTGACAATATTGGTATGGGTCTGGGACTGTGACCCAATTCTGGCCAATATGATATAATAAGATATGTACAAGGGGGCTTCTGAGAATGGTTTCTTGACTCTTTAAAGCTGCTTGAGGAGGGGTGGTCCCCTTTCCTGTCTTGAGATGCTGCTAATTTGGGATACGATACCTGAAGCTACTGCAGTCATCCTGTGACCAGAGGGGCACAAACCCAAGGGCGAAGCCACTGTGCTGAGGATGGAGAACACAGGACCGAAAGGACCTGCGTACTTAGCAAGGTCATGGAGCCACCATACGAACCAACTCTAGAGCTACCTTAGCTTTCGACATCTTTTTATGGGAGATAATTCATTTCCTTGAATTGGGTTATGCCAAATTAAGTTGGGTTTTCAGTTACCTGTAGCCAAAAGCATTCTAACAAATGAAAAAATATTCTTTCCAGTGACAGGATTAAATCACACATTTAGTCTAATTCTTTCTGGTGTATGCCAGGAGTCAATTTTAACTTCAATAAATATACTTACCTTTAAAATTTACCAGAATTGATGGCTGCACAACATTGTGAATATACCTAATGACACTGAATTGTATACTTTAAAAATTGCTAAAATGGTAAATTTTAGGTTGTATATATTTTACCACAATGAAAAAGAAAGGAGAAAAGGCGACCACAGTCCCTGGTGCAGTGAGCATGAGTTAGGGGCAAGAACGAGCATAACCTCTAAATCTTAAATTCCTCATTGCTCTCTGGGAAATAAATCGCACTTTAAAAAACCCACCGGAATTAAGTTCTGCCCATATAATGGAGTAATACGACATTACTCCATTAAAAAGACAAGCATACACTTCTGCTTTGGGCCACGACAGGGAGATAGCAAATTGACACTCCTGCCTTCAACAGCCAAAAAGCTAAGAAAATTTCTAGAGGAAAGCGTTTTTATCATTGGACCGTAGGCAGTGCAGGCCTGTGGTCCTTGCACAAAGTGACACATAAGGTGAGCCCCACTTTCCCAGGCACCTTAAAGGCCACGGGCCAGGGGTGTGGAGGGTGGCAGGCTCTCTGAGCTACTGGGCAGAGACCAGCACTGGGGAGCTGAGGTGTCTGCAGCGTGTGAGGTGGGTAACTGGGGGGACCGCTGTCCCGGGTACGGGGTGGGGCGGGGGAGGAGCCCTCCTGACCTCCTTGGTGGAGGGCTGAGTGTGTGGGGTTAGGCTCAGTGAGGCCTAACGGAGAAGGGCCAATGCAGGAAAGAGCACGGACCAGAGATCACAGGGCCTTGTGAAATATTAGAGTGTGGGAGGGGGGATTCCATGGAATTAGAACACACTGCTACCTGTTTTCATGCCTGATGTATCCCCAGATTCCAAAACAATGCACGCACACAGTGGATGTTTAACGCTTATTCGTTGAATGATTGAACGTTGCCACTCAAGCCGGGTCTAGCACAGGTGACATTAAGGACAGTATAGGGGCTCTCCTAGGAGTTCAGATGGGGGGGCTTGGCCCTGGAGGCTCTATGGTCAAAGCCACTGGGAGTGAAGAGGCATTATCTGTGATGACTTAAAAAATGCATTAATTCACTCACACATTTAATTTCTTCTGTTACCCATCTTGCTCCCCAAAAGTATATAAAATAATAGTAGAACACTGGAAACAACTCAATCAGTTCGGAATGCAGAAAAAATAAATTGGGGTACATTTTCAAAATATAATTCCACACAAAACCAAAAACAAATGAATTCCCACTACATGCAGCACAGATGACTGTCACCAACATAATGATGCCAGATACAAAAGAATCTATATTGTCCAACTGTGTTTATGCATAAATTTCAAAACAGGCAAAAAGAACATATGGTGTTGGAAACGAGGACAGCAGTTACCTGTGGAGAGGAGCCAGTGGGGGGGTGGGGAGGGGCCTGGAGGGGAGGGCTCAGGTCTAGTGATGTCCCATTTTTTGTCCAGGATTTCGTTACCCCAGTGTGTTCACTTTTTAATTCACTGGGCGGCACGCTATGCACTGAGCAGAATACAACGCAGTATAAATTATGGGCTTTTCTCTATGAATGGTATTTGTCAATAAAAAAGTAAGTGTCAACTTAACAAGGATATTTTACAAAGATTAGAAGTTAGACTAAATGATGGAGAACATGGGGACTTGTTTAATTAATTATAAATTTAAAGTATCCATTTCTGTGCTTTTTAATAAAATCAATTTTAGGCTGCTTTAAAGATAGCAACATAACTTTGAGAGTTCCATTTCTTCGAAATACTTTCAAATAACGTTTTTTTTAAACTGTGTTAAAATACGTATAACGTAACATTTACTATCGTAACCATTTCTAATTGTACAGGTCAGTGGTTTTAAATACATTCGCGAAGTTCTGCAGGTATCCCCACCGCCCATCCCCGTCATTCCTCCCCACTTGTGAATCTGAAACTCTGTACCTGTTAGCACTAACTCCCCATTCTCCTCTCGCCCAGGCCCCTGGCAACCACCATTATACCTTCTGTCTCTGTGAACTGGACTCCTCTAAGTAGTTCACTTCACATGAGTGAAACCACATAATATTTGCCCCTTTGTAACTGACTTGTTTCACTTAGCACAATGTCCGTGAGGATTATCCTAGTTGTAACATATGTCAGAATTTCCTCACTTTTTTAAGGCTGACTAATATTCCATTGTATGGATATATTACACTTTGGTAATCCACTCGTTAGAGATGAATACTTAGGCTGCTTTATCCTTTGAAATACTTTAAATATTGATCTTAAAAATACATATATGTTCTTTTTTAAAAAGGATATGCGGTGGCTTGCGGAGATACGTAGATGGTAGCTAGAGAGCTAGATGAATAGATGTTTAAAATGGATCCACGTGTAAATAGGGTTAAAGCAAGAGCATGGGTAGGGTAAAAACATAAGGTTAAAGGTGAACTAAACACAAAGAAACACACGCTTTAATGGTCAGCACTACTGATGGTGGGGGGCAGGGGTCACAAAATTGGCTCCAAGTTTCCTAATACTCAAAGGAAAGAGGGAAACAAAAGTCAGAAGATGCACTTTGACAACAAGCTGCTACAATACAGAAGACATATCAGCTTCTCAAGGAGGAGCCCAGCTTTCCCTGGAGTGGATGCCAGAGAGAAATTTCCACCGCAGTGAGACAGCGAGTGAGGCAGGGCGTGACGTCCTCAACAATATCCTAACAGTGACACCAGCAGTGATGTCAGTGGTAAAAGACATAACAGCTAATGCTTTAATACCATTTAACTATGTGCCATGCCCCGTGTTAAGCTCTTCACACAAACAGTGTAAATCTAAAATCAACGCTTCTTGTAGTGCCTCCCACCACAGAGCAGCACCAAAGCTGACTCAGGAAAGACGGAGGGAACAATGGTGTCAGGACGGAGCTCTCTGGTGGCATGGCTGGACCCAACAATCTAAACTGCATGGATCCCCTGTCCTTCCAGTAAACTATTATGGGCATCACAGGGCAGCAAATCACTGGTAAGCAGACAGACTATCTTGCAAATTTAGACCCAAACTATTTTCTTTGGTAGCCAATCAAACCAAGGGTAGTTTTGAAATCCTTTCCCTAAGTTAATGTACCTTACAAGACTTGTGCCGGAATAGATGGCCACCCCGTCTCCACAGGGGAGGATCCACGGCCAAGGCCAAGATTCTCCCTCTAGAAATTGTTATGTGTCTGCTCTAACCCAAAGGCCAGAGGCTCACTCAGATTGCAGCCCCCAAGTTCATGCCACCAAAGATGGTCATGGTCATTTCAGTCTCCTGAATGAGATAAATATAAGCAGCTCCGTCACAGGAGACGAAGTGTTCTCAAAGAGGGAGGAGCACCCTGACCCGCCACAGAGGGCCAAGGACCCCATTGCCTGGACTGCTTGGGGCGGGGTGTTTGAGGAGGAAAAGGACACCCCAGTTAATGCGTGAAGAGCCTGGAAGGCATCCTTCCATTTTTTTAATTCTTCTGACTCCTGCCAACAAATTTCTAATAATCTTAAAATTAGTCATCTCTGTTGTTAAGAGAGGAGGTTTACACAAAGGATAAATTAAGAGGGGCTAATTTGTTTTCTGTTGGCTACTCATTAAATGTCTGCTGACCAACGGAAGAGGGAGATGCTGGAGGAAGATTCTTGCTGGCGGTGTGCAAGAAAGAGTTAAATTGGACAGACATCTTCCCTTTGGGAAGTTGGGTATAAATCGCTGGTTCTTTCTTTCTTCACTCAGCAAACATTCATTTCACACCTTTCTTTGCGCCAAGATCTATTTATATCACGAGGCAGGTTGGATCGCAGTGCCAGGCAGAGGCACCAAGGATGTCTTAAGGGCGCTTAGATGAAGGAGGAATTAATCCAGTTAGGGGAGAGGGGATGAAAGGAGACAACTTCACAGAAGAGGTGGCATCAGAGCTGGACCTCAAAGGGTCAGTGAGATTTGTTTTACAAAGGAGCTCACTGTAGGATTCCTCTAAGTAACAATTTTTTTCCCCTAGTGCCTTTCAATTACCCCTGGACTGATTTACACGCCCATTTAGAAGCACAGCTGTTGTGTAAATTAAACCTCCATAATCCTTCCCCAGGGTTGAGCCGCACCCCCCACCCCGCCCCCCACTCCCCCGCCTTGGGAGAAATTCTGGCACCTGCTGATTTATTTCTGTGTACTTTTTCAGCACCTTGAGAATTTCAGCTTTACTAATCGCAATTAGGAGGCACTCCAGTCCGGGCAGTCAGACAAAGAGGGAGCACGAGATGGTTAGGGAGAGATGGAGGATGGAAAGCAGACGGCCGACAAAGGCGGAGAGTCCTGTAATCCTAAACTTCAGATGTTCAGCTGCCTCTTCTTAGGTTAGGAGGAAGAGGAGCTGAGAAATGTATAAGGGGCTGACGGTCTGCCCCAGAAGCTGCCTCTGAGCCCACGGAGGAGACTGGGGAGAAGCAGGACAGTCACAGACGAAATCCTTTCCATCTGTGTTCCCAGGATGATGAGATAATAACATCTTTAAGGAACTTAGCGCGCTACCTGGCAAACAGCCCTCTCTCAACATCCAGGGCTGCTCCTCTGTTCTTCAGCAAGTGTATGTCTACAGTGAACAGTGCACTGCTAAGCCCTAGGAAATAGGCCAGCCTTTCTCATGAGATCCCTGCGTGCGCCACGAGAACTTGACCCCGCTCTGTTTTCATCTTATTGATACTTTTTTTTTTTTTTAAGGACTATTTTGTCCCTGATTCCTGTGCCTTCGGGTGCATTGATGTTTATCCTCTGTGGCTCTGGGACCAAGTCATCTCCTCATGTGTCACTGTTGAATTTTTAATGTGGCATTTCTTACTAGAGTCCTGAAGGTATTCTTGGGGCCTGGGAAATCCTCCAGTTTGTGAAAGGCTATGTTAGACCGGTAACCTTCTTGGGAGCACACTGACCTTGGGCCAGAGGAGACAGAGCCCATGGTGACATTCCAGTCCCTGGGGTCAGTAGAAAGACCTTGTTTACTAACCACAAGTTTGATTCTCACTGAGCCTAAAAGTGGCTCTGAGTCTGGAAACCCTCTGGCAGCCTTTGCTGTCACTTGGGATGGCGAAGAGGGGGGGTCCTCCTTGGAACAGCTAGGAGGGAGCCAGACCCTGAAATTAGTGTTCCAAACAGGTCCCCATAACCCTCTGCTGTGGGTGTGTGCTTGTCAGTGGGGACTGTAGCCACTTCTGCATGGTCATGTACAAACAAGGGTTTTCAGAGTTCGGGGTAAAGAGTCAATATTTGTACTGCATGTGTGTGTGTGTGTATCAAACCACAAAATCCCAATGATGAAGTGGACAAGGAGTATAGCCAGAGAATTTCCAAGCCCATTACATAAAATATAAATAGTAAACATAAATGGTTCTGTGGCCACATGTTCATGCTTGTTGACATCCAAAGACACGCACATTTAAAAACCACCTCACACACCCTAAATCAGCACCTACTTTCATAGAGGTGGCACCTTGCGTTTTTGCACGGGGTGGGCACACACAGGTGTGGACGGCAGCCACGATGGCAGTGATGACCCTTTGGGCAAAGTGGTCCTCAGTAGCATGACCTTTAAAGACAAGCGCTCCTTTTGACTCTGTAATTCCAGAGCTGGGTTTTAGTTAAGGAATAAACCCGAATGCCACAGAAATATCCAGATATGGGGGTAAGCTGTGGTACAGCCGCACCCAGAGGCAGTCCCAGAGAGTGACCATGAAGAGGGCCGGAGAGCCACGTGGGGCGAGTGTACGCCATCCTGTCCCTTGAAAACCGGCAGAATTCAAATCACTTGCAAAGTACAACAAAGTGTTAAAGGCACAAATGTACACAGGTGTGGTCTAGAGAAGCATTCACTTTGCTGGTAGACGTTCAGGTTGGAAGTTGTGTTTTGTTTTCTTTAAAGTTCTCCCAAAAATGTGTTTTCTGTATTACTATTATGTTTTTATTTTTATTTACTACTGTTTGTTCAAAAACTGCAAAGGGTACCCCTTTGGAAACTGCTGACACCAACACTTATGAGACACCCTCCAGGCCAGGCGTTGCCCTGGGTGTTTTAAGAGAGCAGTCGCCTTTTAATGCTCCCAGCGACTCTAGATGTCAGGCACCTCATTTTACAGGTGCAGACATGGGGGTTCGAGGGAGAACAAGTGGTCTTCCCTCCTCACAAAACCTACTCAGGGCGCCGACCCGGACCTGTCTGGCTGCAGCCGGGCCCCCTTGCCAGCGTCACACTGCCTCCCTTTAGCTCTCAGGGAAGTGACACTTGGGTCTTCGCCCTCCAATGAGAGAACACCTCCCTCCGCGGTGTTTGCTTTCCCACTAGAGTAGTCATTTCCACAAAGCCTTCCCAGACATCCGCGACTGGGTGAGTGCCCAGCTCTCTCATGTTCTCAGCACTCAACACAAGGCCTGGCACATAGTAGGTGCTCAGCATGTAGCGACGCCGTCAAATTGGACTCACGAATGTTTCTCCCTTCCCAGCTCCATAGTGATGCTGCTTTACAACGTGGGGCACAGAGAGGGGGCGGGGCCCTGGCCCCGGTTTTGTCCCATTCCCTGGGTTCCCTACACTGCGTCGTGGGGTTGGCCGCTTTGTTAGCTTTAACCATAATGTAAAGTCAGAGTTAAAAGATGCTGAGAAGCAGCCTTTCGGAGGAAAATGGAAAAAGACTCAGCAGAGCAGGACGTGGGGGAAGGGCAGGTGAGGGGCCTGCAGATGAAGATGAGAAGTTTAAAAATGAAACAGAAGACGACAGGTGGAGGGGACAGCTTGGCAGACAGCCCCGATGGAAAGGCAGAGGGGGTCAGCGTGAAACTGGGCTCTTCCAGAACGAAGAGCGAAAAAGCAGCCCCGGCAATTTCCTGCAGAATACCTGTGGGGATAACAAGCTTTTTTTTTTTTTTTTTTTTTAAACCTGAGCAAAATCGTCAAGCCCAGCTACTTTTATCATCTAATATTCGTTCCGGAGATTTCCTCCAGCTTGTGAGAGGGGTTTTAACTCTCCCTGCGACAGTCATTTGTCATAAGGGGCTGCAAGCTAACCACCATGTCTGTAAGCAAGTTCGGGGCTCTATATAATAAAACAAATGGCACAATATCGATTTTGTTTCTTTTGAACCTGTTTTAATCCAACAATATCATCTTATTACAAGAAATCCCTCTCCTCGTGGCAAGGGGCACAGGCTGAGCTGAGAGGGCGGGGAGTGAGACTCACGCGCCCCGCTCCTCCCTTCTCTGGAAGGCTCTTTGTATAGCTCTCTAACATCGTGGGCAGAATTTCAGTCCCAGCCTTCTGCCATGATATCCCGAAGGAACGGCCACGGTACTGAACAACAGGACAAAGAGAAGACGTGCCAGTTCTTTTCCCTAAGGCTGAAACTTAGGGAAAAACAGACAAAACCCAGAGAAAGTGACTCCATATCGCCCCGGTGCCTGTTGGCTGCTCAGAGGCCCAGGCCCCCAGGGTCCCAGGCTGGGGGGATGAGGCCTCCCACTGCCTGACTCCATCAGCCTTGCTGGCTCCTGGGCCCCTGCCGCCTGCCCCCTCCCCTGGCAATCCTCCTCCTCACATAGTGTTGGGCACGCCAGGCCGGTTCCTGACTCTGGGCCGTTGCTCATGCCCTTCCCTCTGCCTGAGAGGCCCTCTCTCCTCTCATAAACAGCTGCTCATTCTTCAGATTCATGGGTTGTCTCCTTAGGCAAGCCCTCAAGACACCCTGAAACAGAACAAGTTCCTTCCTCCTTAGGTTCCCATAGCTCCTTATACTCTCCTGGGCTCCCACGCTGCGTCCCGGCCAGACCAGGGGCACCTCAATGGCCTCTTAATCTCTCTGTGCACAGAGCGTAGTCCAGAGTCTGGAACAGTGTCTGCTTGAATTGAATGAATGAATGGATTGCAGTTCCCCACTCCCCTCCTCCAACTTCGCCCTTTGTTGAAGAACATGGCCTTTTTTGGGGACAGCCTGGCATCCGGGGCCTCTCATCTCAAGATGAAAGGCACAGGGCCGCTCTTTAGAAGACAAAGCATTCATCTTTTCTTCCCACTTTTCTTGGGCCACAGGAGCTCTGAAAATCCTGTCATATCATTCTCTTCCAGGTTCTGTATTCCTCTCAAAAAGAATCCAGTTTACCCGCATGAAGACTCTGAGGTTATTTCATCTTTGGAGGGTCGTTTTTAATCTTGAGAGCCAGAAGGGGGTCCCGACACACTCACTTTGAAGTTCCCCTTTGCTTGAGCCTGCCAGGTAGTAGGCACAATTTTCTAGATGTGAAAGTCTGCTTCAGAGGGGCCAGTCTGGGGCCCGCTGCCAGGGCCAGTTTGGGCAGGCTGGGTGCGGCCCACGCCCTGTTCCCAGCACGAGGCTTTAGCGCCAGGAGCGCCAGGTGCTTTGAAAATTTCCCTGCTGTCCGCGGGTTCTCTCCATCGGGGATCCCGGTCTCTGCTGGCCCACACTTTGTTTAGAATCTGAAAATAACTCTTCCCTTGTTCCACGCCACACAGTTTACTAAGGATTCATTCACATTCATTAATTCCTTTCATCCTCAGAGCAATCCTACGACCCCATAGTGGGGACAGTGGTCAATGCCTACTGTGTGTTGGTTGGGTGCCAGGCGCGGGGCTGAGGATGTCACATACAGGAGGCTCCACCACACCCCATGGAAGTGGCACTCTCACCGCCCCGTGGCACAAGCGAGGAACTGGAGCTGGGCGTGCAGAAGCAGCTAGAGGCCTGCCTCAGAGCTGCCCAGTGGCGGGTCCAATCTCTGTCAGCAAAGGCTGTCTCTTGTCTTCCATGTCACCTGCTGTATTCCCCCTTGAGTCATTCTTTCTCCTCAAGGTTGAAGCAGCAGCTTCGGCATCAGGCAGACTTGGCTTTGGGTCCTGCGAATTTCGCTCTCTGTCAGCACAACCCCGCATGTCTCTAAGCCTCAGGTTCCTCATGCATCAAATGGAGAAAATAGCGGTACCGCCCCCTCCTTGCACTGTTGTAAAAAATTAAACGAAGTTGTGCTCACGAAGCTCTTAGTGCAATGTCTGACACAGAGCGCATGCTCTGTGGGTGTACCTACGCCCAGAGGGAGAGACAGGGATTTTTTTTTATTATCATTACCACGTCCAGGCTTTACGTTTTCCCCTGGAATTTGACCTTCATGGTTACTATTTTTGTTCAACAAATGTCAGCACCATGGTCCTCTATAAGCTGCCTCTCCTTGAACTCTGATCCAGCTTTTTAGATCAGTAAATCTCAAAACAAAACATAGATGCAGTTCCCACTAAGTGCCGGGCGCTGCCAGGTAAGAGGATCTAGAGACGTGTGAGGCCCTTCCTTGCTCCCAGAAAGTTCACAGTCTATGGATGAAAAGATGTCTAATGATTTTGAAATAAAATAGTAAGTATTAAAAGAGCACAGAACATGGGCGTCTTTCAAAGCTAAGAGAAGTCAGGGAAGGCTTCTGGGAGAACAGGACATTGGTGGAAGAGTAGGAGTTAGCTGGGCCAAGAACGGGTCAGGCAAGTGTTCCGTATTGCGTGAAGAGCTGTCGGAGTGCTCTTATAATTTATTCGGTATCACAGTTGGGATTACTGGCGGCGGGAGACGGTGGAAGACTAGGTTGGCAAGGTGGCAACGCCTGGTCGTGAAGGACCTTGCTATATCCCGTGGTATTGGGGCTGGATCGTACCGTAGAGACCAATAACTCTCAGACTTCAGTGTGCTTAAGAAGTCACCCAAGGAGCTTGTTAAAATACACGTGTCTGGCCTTGAGCCCAGGACATTGATATTACTGAATACGTAGCCAGGTGACTTCCATGGGGATGCTCCAGGAACCATCTTAAAGTATTACAGTAGGTGATCGAGAGCCAGGGGAGAGGGGGCGGAGAGGGCTGTGAGACGCATGAGTGTCTGTGATTTAGAAAGATCAAGAATTCTGTTTCAGAACCAGAAACAGCCCGTCCCTGGTAGAGGCTACTACTTGTAGAGAATTTGATGCTATTTCTT